>JAANBB010000620.1:0-19472 GCA_014621425.1 Cylindrodendrum hubeiense | reverse complement strand
GCCTGGGGTGGTCGCTCCTCGCCCCGTGTCTGGCTCTCTCCGGTGCCCTGTCCGCCGGGACGGAGTGGAGGTACGTGTTCGTACAGTCCAGTGGAGCGCCGTGCAGCGCAGAGTCGCAGTGTTCCAAGGGGCCGGATGGTACAACCGGGCGGGCGACGACAGCGAACAGCGAACAGCGAACAGTGACTGCCTTACCTAGGTACCTTAGGCACCTTACCTACCTATGGGAAACAGCCAACAGGACGGCGTACGGGGTGAGCACGGAGCACTGTACCGAGTACGGAGCACACACAGAGACAGTACATGGGACCATTGCCGTGGATGGCGGATGGGTCATGGTGCCACCTCTTCCCTCTCTCCTCCCGAGTTACGTGCAGGTCCCAGCCGGGTCTGCAGCCCAGGCCGCAACCAGCCTGGAGCCATAGAACCAACCAGCCTGTTGGGTTCGTCTGGGCGTCAACTCTGCAAGTCTGGGCGGGCAACACAGTCTCAGGCCACTGTCGCACAGCACTGTGAAGCGCGAACCGGGGACGGCCTTGCGATTGCCCAGTCTCAGTGACTAGGTCAGTGACCAGGTCAGTGACCAGGTCTCACAGTGGCCCGGTGTGGACAGTGGGACACTTTTCCTTCCCTCGCCCCATCGAAGGCTTCGATGGAAGGATTCCATTCCACCCATGCGGCGCCCTCTGCACCCTGCACCCTGCACCCTGCGGCATGCACCCTACACCCTGCACCCTGCACCCTGCACTGCCCCTTCTCTCTTTTCTTTTTCCATCCATCTTCTCTCCCGTCTTCTTTTCTGATTCTGAGGCCCCCTGCACACTGTGCTTGTGCTACATAACATAACATAGCATCACATCTCATCACATCACATCACAGTGGAGGTGTTTCTCCCCCTCCCCTTCCTCCCCCAGCCGCTTCCCACCATTGTCCAACACACACCCCACTGCAGCTGCTGCACTAAAGAAACCTGCCGAAATGCAAGTCGCAGGCCGGGTTATAGTGCACGGCACCTGCATGTACGTACGGCCCCTACAGTGCCTACTGTGCGCCGGCCGTCTTGCTGCCTACCTTACCTAGATGGAAGGTGATACCAAGCAAATGCTGCCCTGTGCGCTGCCCTGTGCGCTGCTCGTGCAGTCGCTGAGTCGGGTGCTCCAGTGCAGCAGGTGCTAAGGTACGTGGGTGATGTACGTACAGTGCAGGTGCATCGGATGGGAGCTCCGCGCACCCCGGCCTCCCACACGCCATCTCATCTCATCCCATTCCCATTCCCATTCCCATCGTCATTCCCATTCTCATTCCCCATGCGCAAGCCAAAAACCCAAGCTCAAGCCCGAGTTCAAGCCCGAGTTCAAGCCCAAGCCCAAGCCCAAGCCCAAGCCCACCTCCAAATCCATACAATTGTTATTCTGCTGGCCGCGGCCTGTAAACGGAGATCCGTGGGGATCCATGGATCCCGTCCCGCCATTCCATCCACGCTATTAGAAAATGCCCGTGAATGGATGTGCTGCCCCGCATCTCGCACACCACACCGAATCGAAACTCTCGTCCATCTCCATGGACTTGCCTTTCCTGTCTCAGCCAAGATCAGCATCTTATTTTGAGAAAGGGAAAGGCTTGACAGGATGCTCCGGAACAGGACCAAAGTTCTTGCAGCCTCCTTGGTCTCGTTTTCCTGTTTCTGTCGCTATCTCACCCTGCTTGACGGTGCGAGGAATGCATCTTGTTCAGTCGAGGAAACCCACGCTTTCAGTTAGGTAACCATTTGAGCTTCGACCCTCGCCTACGCCAGTGCCCTCGTATCGACGACAAGGTCCTCCGTCTGACAAGAAGCACTGCGTACTAAGTTACTACGTAGTACAGCGGATTACGAAGTACGTACTTCGAGACTCGACGCCAGCGAGGTTCCAGAAGCAACGCCTAATGTGGCCAAGCCAGCACATCCACGATCCAGCTCGACCTCCGGGATTCGCTAGCGGAGCTTGCAGGGGATGGGGGTTGTGCAGAGGCCGATCCCAGGGATATTCCCGCCCATCTGGCGTGCCCTACTATAATAGTAAGACAAAGTCAGGGAACCCTCGGTTTCCAGAAGAGCAGCGGTTTAGCGGCCTTCTGATATGGGGGATCATCCTGTTCTCGACCGGCGTCGCCAGCGCAGCATGGCATTTGGCTGCACCTGTCGGTCCCCCGCCCGTTGGATTCACCTCCGTCATCTCATCCATGCCATGGTGATGACGCCGCTGCTGCTGCGGCTGCCATTGCTTCTGGCCTGTTGACGATACGGGCACCTCCACATCAATTTAGGATGCTCCATCCACTCCACTCGGTGCTTTGTCTGAGCTCTCTCGCAAGAATTGCCATCTTCTCACCTCACGCATTTACCCAATCGCTCAGTCAGCCAGCCAAGCTAAACAATCGCATCTGTTCGACTCCATTGACCCCATAGACCTCTCCATCAGCCGAGGTACCACACGTCAACCTCCCCAAAGCAGACAAGCCCAATGACATTGTGTTGACTTTGGTTCGGCCACAACTCTTCTTATCCGCATATCCCCAACGAGGTGCCCACAATCGCCTACAATCATCCTGCGCTTCCCCTCGTTTTATGCCTCGCCTGTCTTTTCTGTCTCGTCTGGGCTATGGTCTCGACCTTCCCCTCCTTAGGCGGCCCCATCAGTCCCCAACGCCTCTTGAAGTCGCCGGCTCCGTCTCCGATCTTGTGGCACCTTCCGACTTCCCCTCTGGGCTGTTCTGCCCGCTGCTAGTTGACGTAGTACAGAAACCGCCCCGCCAACCCCCACAAGCGCCCTATCTTCGGGGCCGAACCTGACAATTCCGCCCATTGTCGGTGGGTGCTTTTGCCCATCATTACCTGCGGCGAGCGAGAGATGAGGCTCTTTTGTGAGGCCCACGTGTATTCATTGTGTATCGGTCGCTTGTTCGTGGCCGACATGGAGGTCCAGCGGTCAATATTCAAAACGCGGATATCCATATGTATGAATTTCCACCGTCAGCACTGTCTGGTACACCAAACGAAGCCTTGATCGCTGTGTCGGTCCAACAGGCTCCCTAGCTCCAACCCCCCCGCCCGTCACCCCAGATAGCAACCAGACCTGACGACTACCTCCCTTCCTAGGCAGGTCAGTAACGGGGAAGACAAGGGTGGTAGAACCAGCGTGCCAAGCCAGTGACCCTGACCAAGAACGACTCAATGCGAGTGAAGGCCGTCCCAGGTAGTGCTAGATCGCTCTCCGTCTAGTCGGTGAGGCTGAGGCTTAACTCTGGACATCGACATCAATCCTCCAAATGGCAAACAAGACGTGCAGGGTTATTAGCTGGCCTTGTCTTGTGCACGCGACCCAACAACCCAGTTTCTCGTCCTGACCATGGTCGTGCGTCAGGGCCATCGCCCAACAATGGGACCACCATGGCTTGCCTTCCAGCTTCACAACCTATCAGCCAACTAACTAAACAGCCCGCCAGCCAGCTCGTTCCTCCAACCGCCACGGACCTACGTCCGTACTGTACGGAGCAGGCTGTACTCTGTACGTACATTGAGCTTACGCCCGGAACGCGCCCTCAAACGAGCGGCCGTTCCCCGCTCAATTTCAGCCCGCCAGAGTGGGGAAGACGACAGGTCGAAGGTACTACGCAGTATGCCCCGGCAACCCGGCCATGCCCTGAAGCTGGGCCCCGGTTCCCTGGACTGTGTCGCATGGTGCGGAGTACCCTATCTGTCAATCTATCTGTGCCTGGGATGCATCTGTTCACTATCTACAGTACGGAGTACGTCCCGACTATTCGTATCGACCAGTCACTCTCTCAATTCCCCTCTTCATCTGCAACCGAGGGGAACGTCTCTGGCGCACGGCCAACACCTGTCACAACACTGCGCGACCCGAGTTAACAGTAACCACTCACAGAGCGCTCCCGAAACGCCGGGCTGGGTTTTCTGCGCACCCCTGGTCTGGTATCGCCAGGGTCGACGCCCTTATCTTGCCAATGACCAGGGCCTGCCAACTGGGGATAACCATGTTCTTGGACGATATCACGTGGCTCGCCCGTATCTGTGTCATGTGTACGGAGTAGTCATCGACGAGTTGACTACCTACCTACTGGTCACGTCTAACCAATAGCACAAAACTCAGGGCTCAGCGCTCTGACTGACGCAGTTTCGTGACTGCTCTCTATTACATGTACTATCGATGATACCTTTTGATCTACTTCGTCATGATTTGGATTTTCTCGTAAATCGCATCTGGTACTTTACCTGATGCGGCTCCGGTATGGGGACTCCGGACCTCGCTAGACATGAAGGCGAGCCCGGTGTTTGAAGCCTCGATTCGCGTCACTGGCCTTCAATGCATCTTGAGCCGTCATTCACATCATCCATTCACACGGACCACCTCCACTCGGCGACGGCCAAATCGAGGGGCCAAATCGAGGTCATCGACAGCTTTCATTCATGATTCCTGTAACAGATGTCGGTGGTTTTTTCTTCTTAATCCACATGTCCACTCCGCAGACATGATTCATGCAGCCAAACGCCGTTGTCCCTTCGTGCAGATGCGAGGCCCATGTGCGAGCGCGTACGCGCGCTGTGTGTCTATGTCTCTATCTACACCCTCCCAGACATGTTGCTCTCCTAGAGTCCCATTTATTCCCTTCATGCCATGTCGTGCCTTTCGTCAGTGTCCCACGTTAAAGTCGTACCGCCGTTGCCGTTCTTGAACAACCACGCCGGCGGCGTCTCCCCGAACTATTTCGGATCACGAGCCTAATCGGCGCGGGCTACCTTATCACCCTCGAGATGGATCTCAGCAACCTCGTTCGAGTCCTGGTCGCTCTCCGCTGCCGTGGGTACCGAGATAACGCCCTTGCGATCCCAAGCAGCGCTCTGGATGTCCGCGAGGGCTGCCTGCGCACCCTCGTTAGGCGCCGGAGGCTCCGCATGCTCGTCACCGGTATTCGCTCCAGTCATTTCGGTATCGGGATCATAGTACTCCTGACCGAGGACCTGTTCATCTGCAGATGAGTCCATCTGCACCTCATCGCTCGCAAAGTCGGCCCCCGTAGAGTCCTCGGCCCCACTACCGCCCAGGGCCTCAAAGTTCCAGGGCTGGGCGAGGTTCAATGACTTGGCACCCACGGGCTGATACGAGTTTTTGATGTCTACACCTTCGTCTTCGATGCTATCGAGGAGCGATTCAATGCGGCTGGGACCTTCGTAGGGAGGGAGATCATCGTCCTCGTCGGCTGCCGCCAACGATGTGACTGTGATCTTATCCGAACCATGACCTGCTTGCTGGCGAGTTGCTGCGGCTCCGATCCCAGCGCCCGACGACCCATTCAGGGAGGAACCCTCGCCGAGACGCTGACCTTCCCCCGCCTCCGTCTCGTCATCGTCGTCTTCCTCCTCGTCATCATACTGCTCAGAGATGACTCCGAGTCGCGACCCGCCTAAAGGGGTACTGGATCGGCGACGATAGAAGAGCAGATACGCAGCTTCAGTGATGGCGGTTGTTGGGTCTGCAACATGGCTGACAGATGAATCTGAATTGCGGTTAGCACCCCTGGAAGGATATACGTAGTGGAGAGTGTTTGTCTCTTACCATTGTAATTGTACCAACGCCCATCTACAAAGTTTTTGGCATACGCGGTGTAATGACCGCCGCCAAGACCACCGTAGTGATCGTCAACTGCAATCAGGTCGTAAATTTCGGTTTTACCCTCCTCTTTCTGAATAACTCGCGTTGTGAGGTCTAATCCCTCAATGGGGAAATCGACGAGCACGTCCAGCTTGTCTCGTCGCCACCCAGAGCTGCTGAATCGCTTCAGATGAGCCACGAGAATGTCAGGCGTCTTCCACAAGTCAAACTTCTTGCTTGCTCGTCGATGCTCCTTGCAGCGTGGGCAGTACCACATGTCCTGCTCGGAAAGAATTTCGGCTCTTTCAAATTCGTCCAGACACTCGTCGAGCGTGATGCCACGCGTTCGACGATGGTGACGTCTCCTCTGGCTAATCTTCAGAGCAGGGTCGTTGAGACTCTCCAGCTCGACGAAAGTTCGCGTGCCTTGATCCTCGGTAGGGTTTCTTGGAGACGCACCGAAGACTTTCTCCCAAGCGTCCTCATTCCAGTCAACGACCAGACCCTCCCCAAGTCGGATCAACGGACCACCATCGGCGACTGCCGGTGGCGTGGATTGGGGCCTTACCGCCGTTAATTTCTGTGCCTTTCCGTTTCGTGCCTGCTTCTCTCGACGCTTGTTGGCCTTCTTGCCGTATTTCATGTTGCCCTTGAACTTCTTGCGACCAGCTGGACCCATCTTTGAAGCCCGTGGACCAACCTATTCCCTGTTAGTGAAATGATGGAGCGATAGAGGAACTAGATAAAATACGTACTCGGGCAGGTTGCAGGACATCTTCCTCACTCGACTCCTCGATCATCCTGGTCTGGCTTTCATCAGCCTTGGAACCCTCGTCGTTTGTGCTGTCTTCTTCATTGGTAGATGTCGTGCTGTTGGAGCTATCAGGGCTTGGCTCATCCTCCTCCTCCGTAGCGGGCTCAGGGATGCGATCCGTCACTTTAGGAAGTGCCCGATGATGGTCAACATTTGACCACCCAGTGGGAACCGTGCCATCAGAGTTGTCTGTGAAGTAGCTGAGCTCGAAAAGATTTTGTAGCTCGGGGTCGAGGAACCCGTCTGGTTGGATGAACCTCGGTCGATTGGTGTTGAATTGCTTCAGGACATGGGGTTGGTGAACGGGAGTGCTGTTGGCATCCTTCATGGTGACATCCACAATGTCATCCTCGCCTTCCACTGAGTGGGCGACAACCTTGCTGTCGCCGGAGGAGTCGGCATCTGAGGCGGAGGTGATGACAACATCGCCGTCGGTGTTATCCGGAGTCTCGGTTTCATTCGAGTCTTGGAACTTAGACCAGGTTGAGAACGTGGCGATCTTCTCCAACACTTTTCGTTGAATGAGATCGATGCTGGATGCCTCCTCCTTTGTCAAACAGATGAAATGAGGAGGAGAGGCACCTTCTTGACCTCGCCCGAAGCTTTGCGGTCGCCGGTGGAACACAGGTACCACCATTCTCTCGTAACGGGGATCATCCCACTCCGTTGCATCAAGGGGGGTGTCGATATCCAACATGGAGCGGTACTTTGTCGATCGGGCCTTGTGTGGCCAGTTGGTTGGCGCAACCTCAAGCTCATGGATAGTGGGAACATCAGACGACTGGATCTCTTCGGAAATGTCCTGGGTGTTGTCATAGATCTTAAAGAAGCGGTCCTTGAATTCTTCAGCGCCAATCAAACGGTCCGCAGGAACACCGGTTCGAATTGACAAGAACTGCTTGAGTTGCTCAATGGCGCTGTGCTTGGGTAATTCAACCTCGATGAATACAGGCACATCATTCAGCGGTAAAAATTTGACCGATTTTGCCCACATATCCTCGACGGGGAGCGGCAGGGTCAGGTTGTTGAACGGATCAAAGGTGATGCTAATCTTGCCGCACTCAGGGCACTTCAGAGTGGACTTGTACATTCCGGTGAACAGGTCGGCGATGACCGAATCGTCTCGTTTACGGGTAATGTCCCACACCTTGTCCGCCATTTCCTTGATGGCCTCTGGGTTGTTGATCATGTCATCCGTAGAGTCGGGCTTTTCGATGTACGGCTTGTTCTTGATACGGCTCAAGTCTTCCTGAAGACCATCGAGGAGGAAGCCAAGGAACTCCTGTGTGTCTTGCTGACCCCAGCCAGAGAAAGTGCTGCGGCAGCGGCCAACGGTCGTCTTAAAGTCTCGGGGACTCACCGAGCCCTTGCCTTCCATGTATATCTCTTTAAGCAAGTTTCCATAGGCCATAGCAACTTTGCCATTGTAGCCCAGCGGATTGGCCTTGTTTACCTCATCCGAGTAGGTGCCGGTGAGGAAGTACTTGGTCAACTCCTCGACACTACGGACGCACTGCAGGGCTGAGTTCATGTAGCACGTGTTTCCAAGGTTCTGAAGGCCGACAGCACCGATGCTGCGGCCGGATTTCTTCTGCGCACGGCCTCGGGTCAAAGGACCACCGAGAGAGGGGCTGTTTCGACCGCTGACCGGAGCGGAGGCAGAGGCCAGCGCATTGCCACGCGTAGGAATCGCCTTGTCGCTGCCGCGTTGACGACCAGTATAGGTGCTGACCCAGAACTGGTCAACCGCCTCGTCGATAACGATGGTCTGGTCGGTGACAAGTTGGTAAAGCTGCAGGGAGGCCTTTCCATTGTAGTTCGGGTTGCCTGTCTGGTCGCCAAGAGGAACCTTAATCTTCTCATCACGAACCTGGGCAAAGGCCGCAACATCTAGAAGAAGCTTCGACCACGAATCGGCGGGGTCCTGGCCACCGACACGGCCCGGAGAATCAGGTGGAGTGAGCGCACGGCGGGGTTCAGATGGGCCGGCAACGGGTATCGTTTGGGGGACCATCCACATGCGGATCTTACGGTCCAATGGAACTCCGGTGTAAGTCTTGATATCCTTGATGAAGGTCTGCGCGTGGTAGTTACGGCTTCGAGGGAGCACAAGAGGGCTGGGGTCTTTGGCCTTGAGAGACTGCTCGATGGGGAGCGGGCTGACTTCGGACCACAGGCGATGGATTCGGAAGATTGGGGGGTGATACTCGTACATGACGTTGGGTTCGGCTTCATGCTCCGCGGTGTTGATAGCAGTCCGGATGATGGCCTGTTGGCCATCCTTGACCCCATACCAGTCCACAACCATCTTCCATGCATCCTCGGAGAACAATTGAAAAGATTCGTCGCCAGATTCGGGCTTGAGGCGCACAAACTTGGCGCCGCTGGGTTCCTCGACGATCTCCTCGATGATATCAGAGTTGTCAACAGGACCGAGAGGTTCAGCTGACGGCTCCGCCTTGCTACCCTTGGCGTCACCGCGCAGGGCAAGCGCCTTATCGACCCAGGAGCGCGAGACGACATAAGCCTGGGCCCCCTCTCTCATCGGCTCCTCCGCAAACGCCTTGAGGAGAGTCTCGATTATCTTGACTTGCTCTTGGAGAGGGGGAACTGCTGTGAACATGTGTTAGCCATTATGCGTAGGACTCGAAAATCGATTCTCGACCGGCGGGCTTACGTTGGGAAGTGGAAGATCCGTCGATCGTGACGGATGGTTCTGGAGCGTCGACGCTCATGGCTCGGGGAAGGGCGGCGGAGGCCTGCTGGGAGGCATCGACATCGGCGGCAGCCTGGGAGGTGGCCATCTCGACATCACGGGCCTTGGCCGTCTCGTTTTCGGGGTCCATGCTGGAAGCACGTCGTTTCAGTGGTGAGGAGGATCGGTGGGGGATGTCTGCATCGCCATTCATAATGGCACGCCTGGAAACGCGGAAGGGAGACTGGCTTCTGGCCGAGGCGGGGAAGGGGCCAGTGTCGTCTCCCCCACGGTCGCTTTCGATGGAGAGGTCGGCGTAGGCTGACGCGCAGGGCGACGAGGCGGCGGAGGAGGCGTAGTCGGCAGAGACGAGCGAGCTGGCCTGCTGCTGGAGGCGCGGAGGCAAGCTGGATGCGGGCTGGGAGTCGGCCCGCAAGTAGGAGGGAGTATCAGGGCCCGAGGCCACGGAGGCGGCGGAGAAGGAGAGGGCGGGATCGTCGTCGATTTCGCACGAGGGCAAGACAGAGTCGGGCGAGGGCGAGTCGTCAAGTGGATCCTGGCCGTGGGTTCGGGGACGGGAAAGCTTTCTCTTCTTTGAGGACGACGTCTTGACAGCGAGCTGCCCTGGCGGAGGCAGCTCGGAGGAAGCGACGGGGACGGAGGGGTCGGGGACGACGACCAGGGCGGGGGCGGTCGGCGGCGGAGGGATTGCGACGGGAGGAGAAGGGGAGGCGAAGGCGATGGCGATGGCGATGGGAAGCGTCTTGCATTAGAATTAGACCAAGGCCGGCTGGGGGGGATTTTGGGGGGAGATTTGGATGGATCAGCTAGCAGAGGTCAGAAACGAGCGAGGGCACACGGGCAGCACACACACTGAACATACCGAGAGGCACGCACAGCGGCACGCACAGCGTATCGGGGCTGTGGAGGCCGGCGGTGGGTGACGCGGTGGGGCTGAAAACGGGCCCGCCACCCCAGCGGCTAGCAGACTTGTCAGTGCAACAGGAGAGGCAGAGAGGCTAGATAGAGAGGTCAGCAGGCGGGTGGCAGTGGCAAGGAAGCGCGAGGAACGGCGTTGGAATTCCGTCGAGATAGCTGAGGAGCGTCAAGCAAACGGGGGCCATCTGAGCTGACGGTGACGTATTTTTATAGAGCGAAGCCTTGGGGCCAACCGGTGAATGAGGGACTGTCGTTGTCAGTATCCATTCCACGAGGCTGACTCTACACAGCGAGTTCCCCGTCACACACTAAAAAAAAAAACCAATCCATGTGTTGCAGGGCGAATCAGTGGTGTCAATGACAACCATCGTTGGTTGGTTCTCTCTCATCTCATCCACATGCCTGCGTCTGTAGGAATTTTCTCGCACCGCCCAGACCCAACAACTCCCCACATCACCGGCCCAATGCCGATCTGAACGGATTGCGAACCGTTGGCGCACGCACAAGCACCGCATCATAATATCTTTCAGCAGGAATTATCGCACCTTTTTGGAGATGGGATGTACTGACAACCATTCAATGGCTCCCCAATTTCCAAAGATAGACGCCAATATCGCCTGAAATAAGAACGAAGAGTTAGGGGGGGGGGGGGGGAAGAAAAATATCATGATGCCAGCGTCCACTAGGAGCGCGACAATTCCAAGCGACGGGCGGCATGCCATGGGTGCTAGCGTCCGGGCAGTTCCCTAGAGGCGGGGATGGAGGGGAAGGTTTAGGGCGTTTCTTGGAACAATTACAGGGGGGGTTCCAAGTGTTGGTTCAGGGCACAGGCCACTTGCGGGTACGCACAGTGGTTCTTTTGGAAAGGTCCTGGCCGGTTTTTTTTTCTACAATTTTTTTCTAGTTCCCCACCACTGTCATGGGGGCTTCCGAGGCGGTTGAAGAGCGGGATGTACAACAGAACGAGTGGTAGTGCGGCCTAGGTGGATACGGGCATAGATAGATAGATAGGTACGAGGAAAGGGGGGGTATTTAAATTCCCGGTCCTCATACCGACCCACACCCTCGTAGATGCATCTGTCGTTAGGACCTCCAGCCACTTATGAGTTTCCAGAGACAACCCACATCACAAACCTACCTATTTCTGTCAAAGATGTAAGACACAGAGAGAGCCATTGGTCAATAAGATAGCACATTTGGATCATTAATCAGGGGTACTGCAGTTTTTACAAGTAACACTTGTCATCTGGAAAACCAATCATGTATAGAGAGATATTATCGAGCATACCTAGGCACCTAGCAAAGTCACTCCACGCCGCGGCTGTTCACCCCGCATTTGTCTGTCATACTCGAGGTTTATTATCAAGGAACCACCATTAATCATGATATCAGTCATAGATTCTGACAGCGTTGGGTGGTGTCGGTTGAGGCAAAGCCATTCCGGACTAGGTGGCCATCTTGCTCACAGTCTAGCTAATAATGACCGTAAATAAAGGTACTAGGAATTGCTCATGCGTAGCAACGTCTTGGTTAGTAACTTCGTGGCTTGTCTTCTGAATGTGCAAGACATATGGGCTAGTCCTAAGTGCATGGTCACTACTTGTTAATGTCCATGGCAAATTAGGCTTTCGTGCAATCTAGCAATTGCTTTCTCGATTCTACAGAGGCATTCAACTCCTCCTAGAATGTCACTCCTCGCGGTCCACCCAGGTAGCTGAGCTGGATGCCTATACCTGGTGTCTATCTGCTGATTTCCCCCTATCTCCTCTTGGTTCCCTCCTTCCCCTCCTGCCATACATGACATGCCTATCCTAGGCCGGCCGCCAACAAAGCATTCCCAAACAGTCGAATCCAGTCCATGACTTCCTTCATCTACCCATGCAAGTGTATGTCTAAACATGCTCGCCAAGTCATCTTCCCAATCCAGTCCGTACTTCATTTCACACCATACAGAACCCAAGTGAACAATCCCAGACCGACAACCCCCGCTATTCATGACAGTGATCTTTTACAGCTTTGCGTCCGTATCCTCATACTCAATCAACTCCTTGACCGGGCGCGCGCCGGAGCTTGCCGTCAGGTTAGACTTGAAAAGACGGACATCTGTGATTTCCGTCGCAAAGTCAACAGCAGTTGTGCCGTTCAAAGCCCGCGGCTCGTCCGGCTTCGCCTGCTTCACTCCCAGAATCTTAACCTGCTCCACAAGTACCGCAATCGTCTTCTCAGGCAGCTTGAGAGCCTCTCGGAGGTGTTCTCCCAGTGATTCCACTGTCTGCCAGATTGATGGTGATGGATTCTGCGAGCCCAAGCCTTCCAGGAGGCGTTGGATTTTAGTTCCTGTATCCAACTCCTGGTCGAGGAAGTACTTGGAGTATTCCTGCTTGAGCTTTGACTTTTCCTCCTCCGCAATTTCATGGGCCTTCTCCTGGCCTTCTTTTTGTCGCTTCTCACTCCCCTCAGCTTTGCCTTGGGCGTGGAGGTAAATGGAGAGCCGGGCGCGCTGAGTTGATGATGGGTTAAAGTGCTTATTGAAGAAATCCATAACCTCTGACTTTGTAAGAGGCTTGATGTGAGCCGCGTCGAGTTGAGCTGCCGCCGGGTTAGCATTAATGAGTCAAATACACACTCCTGGTTCCCGCTGGTACTTACCAAGTTCAAAATCATAGTATTCGCTTGAAATCTGAGACCAGTGTCGGGAGGATTCTTGGTCGAGATTCCTCAACTTCTCAAGGCGTCGAATGATTAGACTTCGCTTGTGGCCCTCGAACTCCGAGTCCGTCATCTTCTCAAAGGTCTCTCCAAACCTGGCCAAGAATGCCTCAATTCGAGAATCAAGGTATTCTGGTGTCATCTCACTTTGGATGAGGAATCGAAGTCCATAGGTAGCTGAGAAGGGTCGAGCACCGCTGAATACAATATATCCGAGCTGCTCCTTGGTTCTGAGCTGGTCAAAGGCAGGCTCGTGGATCATCTGGTCAATCAGGAGCGTCTTTGCACGAACTCCACGATCACCCCGGTCTCCAGCGTAGAACCATGTCTCGATACAGTGATTGACGTTGGCAGGGTCTTTCAGGGTCTTGTTGTAGACGTAGTTAGATCCCGGGGGGAGAATGAGTGATCGGAGTATGGGCCACTGAGACCGAGGCAGGATGCGAGGCTTAAGGATGGACTCTACCATATCCGTCACCTTGAGGGCATCTTCCCTGTACATGTTACCATGTACGTAGACTTCAATATGCAACTGGGCTAACATCTGCTTCTGGAACATTCGAACTGCCTCAGCAGTGATTGTGGGCAGCTCAGCAGCGAGCTCCTCCACGATATAATCCCTTTCCTCAGCGTTAAGCCAGTTAGTGTAGTCGCCCACCTGATGATAGGAAGATTGCAATTGCCAGTTGTTGTATCCTCGAGTAAGTCGCTCCTTGATAATTTCAAAGCGTTCTTCCTTGATTTCAAGGTCTCGCATTGTCGTGGTGACCTGCTCCAGAAGCACTGGGAGTTTGTCATTGTAGCCACTAATGTCCAAAAACAGACCGCGGGAGTCGAGGCTGACATTGTACTGTAACCCAGCAAGCTCCGCATCATAGGAGTACTCCTCAAGTGCGTCACGGACCAAGTCTGAAAAGAGACGGGCCTTGACATTGTTCTCGGCTGACGAGTAGATGATTGGTGTCTTCAAGCTGACGATAACGTTGGCACGGGGAACCCAGAAGGTGTCATCCTTCTTCCACCACGTTCTAGCGCCAGTATCGTTGCGAAGAACACGTGGAGCCAAGGCAGGCTCTGCCACGTCCTTCTTCTCAACCTCAAGTTGGCTGGGGATGAAATTGTTCTTGTGTGGTAGGTGAAGGGCAGGGAGACGCTGCTCGGGAGTCACTGAAGCAGCCTTCTCGAGGTCTGCCATCAACTCGCTAGGGATCTGTTCATATCGATACTCCGTTCCGTACCATTTCTCCTTCTGATCCCAATTACCTGGATAGTTACGAGACACAATTGTCATGCGAAAGTTGTCTGGGCGAATGGTGGCCAATGCTTTCTCGATCTGCTGAGGCTCAAAGCTCCGCAGGCGGCTGTGGCCGCTTAGCAGCCATTCGCGGGGCAGAGGCTTCTGCATGACGGAACTAATCCTGCTGGTGAAGCGACTAGCGGGTGTCTTTTGCTTGAACTTGAAGTCGACGTCTGCCATTCCCTTCTGCTCCTGGAAGATCCATTCCTGTGGCGGTGTTTCGCGGAGAAGGGAAATGTACTGGAAGAAGATCTTGACGATCTCAGAGTAGTTCTTCAGGCCCTGTATATATTTATTAGCAATCGATCATGCTGGGAGTTCAAGATATTGCCTTACCTCTTCCGTCAGGCGGACCTGCACGTCGAAGACACCTGGGGTGCCAGCGCACACGGGGTATGCGCCAGCACTGAGCCCATTGGCCCATCCCTTCGCCTTGATGTAGGACATGACGCTGCCAGGCCCTTCATGTCCGATAAGATGACTAATATATCGGCTGGGTTGGCACTCGTACAGAAACTCCTCATCAATGAAGGGGAAGTAAAGGTTCAGTTCTCTCGAATCCATGACGGGCTTCGCAAAACATTGCATGCCGAGATCAGACTTTCGGAAGGGAAGCTCATCAACCCATCGGTTGGGAGGGAGCTTCTTGTTGACGACGGGGGTGAACAGCTCAACGACCCATTTCTGGAGAACATCAAGCGACTCTCGGCCGAGAATTACGAGCTTCATGCGGTTGGCAGAGTAGTGCTTGGCATGGAAGTCGATGAATTTGTCCCTCACATTGATGCCGCGCGCTTCGGGCAAGGTCTTGAGGACCTCGAAGTTTCCGGTAGAGAAGTGGCAGTAAGGGTGATTGGGGTTTGAGAGGGACTTCTCCAACTGGTGAAGCCGCCATGTGTCATTCTGCAAGTTCTTCTTGTTCTCTGAGTCGACTGCTTTCAGCTCTCTCTCGAGGGTGCTCGGGAGGAAGAGAGGCTCAATGAAGAACTGGGCAAAACGGTCAAGAGCCTCGCGCAATGGCGAGGGATTGCTGTCAGTGGGGTTCTCGTCATCGGCCGGCTTGGCAGCGACATCAAAGAAGTAGTTGGTGGAGGTAGGGCCGGTATAGGCATTAGAGCTTCCCGAGTGAGCGGACAGATACTGGCCGTACTCATTTTCAATGGGGAATTTCTTGGTGCCCATAAAGAGGAGCTACCAGGGTTGGCTTGGTCAGTCCATGCTCAGAAGATTGGGGATTGTTGAGAATCAAAGCGGGCGTGGCTTACATGTTCGACGGCATGAGCCATGCCGGGGATGCCCGACTCGTCACTGAAGTTTCCAACATTGACGTCGAGGGCGGCACTGGCCTTGTCCGTCTCGGGATCATGGACTAGTAGAGCCTCGAGCTCGTTGTCTAGGCGGATGACTCGATAGTCGCGGTCGTCGAGCAAGGGCTTCTCCAGACGGTCTGTGAGCAGTGTCACCGGGGCAGCAGGCCCGCCAGGTGTGGCGGGGGGCTCTTCCTCATGCTGTGAGTGAGGCATGGTGCAACAACAGGGACGAACAGCAATAACCAGGCCACGGCACCGACACGGCACAGGGGATCCGGATTCTGATAGACGGAGAAGCCGTATCGGGCGATGGTTGGCGGATTGGGAAGAATGGCACTTGGGGCGCTCGTTGCAAGGCAAAGGTATGTTGGCAAGTCGTCGTTGGATGGGCCGGCGCAAATACACTGATCCGAGCCCGGCGAATGTGCGGGTCCTAAGGTAAGGAAGGTATGGAATGGTATGTACGAGGGGAAGGGAGAGCGGGCGGGCTGCCAGGGCAGCTGCGGGGGAGAAGATGGCAGCGAGATGGAGCTATGAAGCTTTTGTGGGCGATGGCGGCGCTGAAGCGGAGCGAGGCGAGACGAAGTACTTTGGAAGTACGAGTACGCACAAGGTAGGACGTGGGTGGGATGGTTGACGAGCCCTGCAACGCCTAGCTGGAGCTGCTGGGGGAGTCTCTGGGACCCTGTCGTGGCCCGTTGTAGCCTGTTGGAGCCTGTTGGAGCCTGTTGGAGCCTGTCAGCCTGTGAGGTCGGGGCAGCAGTGGAGGGCGCAGGGCAGGACAGTGGAGGGGCAGTGGATGGCAGTGGAGGGCAGTGGGGAGCGCCACCACTTAAGAGTAACGATGGCAAGTGCCAGGGTCTGTGCGAGCGGAGCGATCAACCTGGTGGAGCCGCTATTGAGGCGAGTATCCAATGTCCCGACGAGGTGGGCGAGGTGGGAGGGGTAGCTTTGAGTTCGTTGGGTGCCGCTATGCTTCTGCGTCTTTCTCTGCGCTGACAAGGGAACCTGCGGAGGACATACGGAAGACCTACGGAGAGGGAGCCGGAGAAGGGGGGAGGGCCCGCGAACCCCAACCTAAAGTGCCTGGGAGACTGGGAGACTGGGAGACTTGGAGACTTGGAGATGGCAGGGGGATGCTGCAGCAAGGAGACCTGCGTGCGAGGCTCGAGATAGGGAGCGGCCGGCAGAGGGTGTCGTGTGGAAACGTACAAACCACAGGCGGGGCCTCTAGACCAAAGGCATTCAAGGTACTCAGGGTGCTCAAGGGAGGCGGGCACCTTGTTGGGGCGATGACGACGGAGCACGATGGACGTCTGCTTGCCTAGGTTGGTAGGCCTTCCGCGACCTTCTGTGGGCTGCTGTGGCAAGCCTGGTGGTGGACATCCGGGGCACACAGTAGACCGTCGTTCCGGACCCCTATGCCTCTTGTGGCGAGAAGCGGTAGCGCAGGTCTCAGATCGTTCGGTACGGAGTCCGTGGCCTGCCAGCTGTATTGTGGGTTTTGTAGCCGCCCTGGCTAGCCGTGTCGGTAGGGCAGTTCGACAGGTATACCGTGTTGTGATACCGCAGTAGTATGGTGCGTGTATCGTACGTATCGTACGGGCCAGTGCGTTGCCGTGCGTTTAACTACGTCGTACCAAAATGTCCCAGCCCAGATGGCGTCTTCGGACACTGTCTGAGGTTGTGTCTTTCCGCTGTCTTTTCCAGAAATGGGAGGGTCGGGTCGGAGGCGAAGATGACGGGTTGACAAGATACGTAAGCCCAGCTAAGGTGTGGTTAGGGAGGCCCCAGCTGGATTGCTAAAAGGTGGCCAGTCCTGGTTGTGACATAAAAGGAGGTGGCGGTGATGTCGATGGCAATGACGGGACGTCAGGATGATGGTTGCTTTGCTGGAAACTCTTCGCTGTGACCATGTGCCTCCTGCCACCAGGTGCCGTACCAGCCTTTACGCAGCGCCTGCCTCGATCTAGGGATCCAAGGTTGCAGGGCTCCACAAGGTCGCCTCAGTTGACCCCGGAAACAGAGGTGCTGGAGTGCCGGAGTGCTGGATTCCCCAGGTCAGCGCCAAAGGAGTCTGACAAGAGACAAGGGCTGACAAGATGATGAATATGGCGTTGCCCGGCCGAGGAGTGGCCCCTCAGTGTCATCAGCCTCCAGACGAAGCATGTAATATTATTAGACGACGGCGCATTGCTTCTTCCGCCAGGCAAATTGCGCGACGGCGACGATGCACATGTGGTCCCAACGGATAGGGATCCATTTCTCTCCCTTCACCGTCAAAGTGGCGTCTCGCAAGCCTGCCCTCGTGTGCGAGGTGTGCAGAGGTGTGCAGAGGTGTGCAGCGGCGTGCAGAGAGGGCAGCCAGCCGGTCCCGGGCCTGAGAAGTCGCATGGTGGGCGTGGTGGGCGTGGTGGACACGGTGGACATGGCGGACATGGTGGACGAGCCAGCCGTCAACCCAGCCCGTTTTTGATGCGCGGGGGCTGCGGGTGAGCGCCGCGAGGGCCTTGAGGGCCACTCCAGCCAGTCCGCCGCGTGCATAGTCGCGGCACCGTTGCGGGCGGCAAGGCAGGGACAGCCCGGCTAGACATGTCGGCCATGAGTTGGGCGACGCGGACGTTGGCTCCTCCTTGGGTCCCCAGCGGCCGCAGTCTCCAGTATCATCTGTGCGAGGCGGCGCGGCGGGAGCGGAGCGGAGGAACAGAATGAACGAGTTACAGGTTGCAGTCATTCATGTTACCTTGGGTAAGGTAGGCAGACAGACAGACGGTGTCCCGTGGCGACAAAAGGAACAAGAAGCGGGCGGATGCACGCCAGAAAGAAGAAAAATCACGACTGCGGAAAGTACACTTACTTGATGGCCCAACAGTCTGTAGACAAGATGGCCGGATCGCTATGTCACCTAGTGCGGTTGGCCTGTCGCTCTGTGTTAGGGCTGCCGTTCGTCTCCGTGAGCGAGATGAGTAGGACGAGGCAGGCACCTTGTCGGTTTGATGGGACCCGACAGGTCAATTCCCGCGTCTTGCAGCGGTTGGGTTGGCTCCCGAGCACTAGCTAACTAGACCGGATGTGCTCGCGGCTGGATCTGCTCCTGAATCCTGGTAAGACTTGTGTCTTGCGTCTTGTGGGTGGTGGCACACGATTCGAGATCGGCGGTGTCGCGTCAACGGTATTGTGTCGGGTGCCTTTTCGCCCCAGTGAGCAAGAAAGGAAGCGGGTTGGTATGTAAAACTTCTTGAGATATGTGGTCAAATATCTTGGGCTATGGCGGGAGAAGGTGGCTGAGACGAGGATAATGGAGAAAACGAAGAGGAAACTAAACAAGGAAATCAATATCCGACGCCTGTCGCGAGCGTCACAATATACCTCGACTATGTATCACAATTCACGGACGGACCTATACCGTGAAGCGATTCAAAGACGACACTGGCAGCATGCTCAGTGAACCCCGCTGTTCTCAAGGTCTTTATCAAAGCGAGAGTGGACGAGTGTAGATCGACCCATGCACAATACCACTGCCGCGCTCTCCTCCCCATGTCTCCAATGCCCCCGGATGCGCGTCCCTGATGCTGGCCCTTGCACGACGACAGGCCGCCCCAGTCACATAATCACAGGCAGGATCCGAGCTTCAACTACGGGGAGCCAACCCAGTCAACTTACCTGTTCCAGCCGAGATGCCGCGGCCTTGTAAGCCTGGATGCTCCTGGGAAACTCGCAGGATCGTGGAACGAAACCCCTTGGCCCGGGACGGCTCCGAGTTTCACATGGAGTCCATATCCATGGCAGCCGAGGCGACGCCTCCAAACCGCAGACAGCTTCATCCATATTCCCGAGTTGTCCAGTCGGAACCTTTGCGGAGAATTGGGCCAAGACTACCTGCGTTAGTGTCGCCGTCGAACTCGACAGACAAGTGACACGCGCGGTCGAGACCGTCCGACCCCGTGCCATTGACTCTCGGGGACGGGGCAAAGGTTATGAAATCATCTGATGTTGTTCACCTAGTGTAACAGCATGATTGAGTCAAGCAGAGGGACACGAATCGCGGTGCGCTAAG
>JAANBB010000062.1:0-146516 GCA_014621425.1 Cylindrodendrum hubeiense | reverse complement strand
GCCACGACCAGCCCCCCGGCCAAGCCAAGATGTAGGGTGTGTCTGGGGCTTACCGGTTTCTACTAATCGGACCGTTTGATGAGCTCAGGTGATACGGGACGAGCAGGCAGCAGCCGATAGACCTCGATGTATCCCCATTCGGCCTCCCTTATTCCCGGTTGGCACTCGCTGGCTCTCGCTAGCACGCGCTGCCCCCCCAGCTCGATTTAGCCGCAGCCAACCAGTTTGCGGTCTAGCCTGTCTGCAGTCGCTGCCGAGGCTCGTGGGATGCAGGTGACTTGGAGCAATGGTTTGATGCTGGCCCTTGCGTGGCACGACGGCCGCGAAAAGTGGGATTGGAGTAATTTACACCAAGATAACCAGCCCTCAGATGCGGGAAGCGCCGGTGAAAAAAACGACAACCACCCTGACCTATAGTGCTTTTTCTCGGGTGCAATGGGATGGGATTTCACATGGCCGGAAGCCCGGAGCCGCGTACGCGTGGCATCGTCGCGGTGAGCTAATCTGACCAAGCATCTCGAACACGTCTCCTGTTCGTGAATCAGTTCCCAGCTACCCTATCTCGAATATGCTTTATACTTTAATGTAGGACCGCGAATCTGGCATCTGCTGTCTCGCTTTATCGAGATACAGTATAGCATCGTGTTTTGCATATAGGCCTTCAATGGCAATTTCCACTGCCTGCGCCACTCGTATGAAGTTTGCCACTAACATCTTACAGCTTTGGCACGGGCAGCGAGTCTCACACACCAAACAGTAACCGACCATTCTCTGACACATCGTGCATGGACTCAAACTCAAAGTTGGCTTTGATTGTATCGTCGGCCTCATCAACATCATCACTTTGTGCCATGTCACTGTTTTCAAAAATCATACGCGAGTTCGGCAATGAAACAAGTTCCGTATTTCCTAATAGCTAGACTGGTTACTAGCTAAAATCGACTTAACTGTAGTTATAGAGATTATAGTATATATATTAGTTAAGACAGGTTATTTAATTTCTCAAAAAGTCTATATAAATATACCTTTTTGAAGATATCCAATTATAAAGCTAGTCTTATTAAAATTCCACGTATTCTCAGGCTTAATACTATTTTCATAGATAAATTACTCAAAGCTATAGTAAAAAGCCTTGATATGGGCACGATCTTATATCACTTTTCTCTTTATATCTCAAGTAACTAACTTCTTTATATAAAAGATATTTTTCTAATACTTCATAAAATATCTAACCTATCTATATAATATAATCTAAGGCCAGTCATATACCTTTAAAATGGTATTAGCATTATATTGAAGAGATCATAGCTAAATATAATACCCTTATATAATGCGGTGATATGCCCAATATAATAACACTTGCTCTTGAGTATCGGTCAAAAGAGTGTTATTCCCGCCATTTTGAGTGATAGACTTCGCTCTGCTAAGACGAGACCAGAGCCTGCTATACGGGATCTTAAGCTCTTTTACTGCCTTAGCTGCGGAAGGATAAAAGCCCTCCTGGAAGAGATCTGCTACAGCAAGAGTCCAAGTCTCAAGATTCCCTTCATGGTAACGCGAGAAATTAGGCTTTCCAGAACGAGGGCAAATCCATTTTTATACTGCTAATAG
The DNA here is from genome assembly GCA_014621425.1 of Cylindrodendrum hubeiense. Lineage (NCBI taxonomy): Eukaryota > Fungi > Ascomycota > Sordariomycetes > Hypocreales > Nectriaceae > Cylindrodendrum > Cylindrodendrum hubeiense. The sequence continues at coordinate 144,905 of JAANBB010000062.1, read as the reverse complement.
CCCTGGCTCTGGACTACTAAATACATTATTCTGATCACGATTTGATAAAGAACTCATAATATTATGGTGGTTTGAAGTTATAGTGTTTTTGGTGATACTATTAATTGAAGGATATGGTGATGTGGGGTTGCTGTTGCGGCTGCGTCATGACGCCAAAAGCGGCATACGCTGTTGCATGTAAGAGAGTTATTTTAGTAAACATAGATACCTAATTTTTACTAGTCTGTATACCTATTTTTTAGGTACTATTCTTAGCTTGTTAAGTCGCTAGCCATTTGTCTAGTCAATGACCCCCGTGAGGGACGAACGGGGGGTTGAGCTGTAGTGAAATGACGAGACCCCCCTAGTAACATCTTCAATTGCAGATGAACGATAAAATTTAATGAATTTTATCACCCTCGCGCATTCATACAAGATGGGAGATAATATAGATAGCAGAAATCATCCAGAAAAGGTGTATCTAATGCGTGCAAGTAGGGACACTTTAGTACAGTTGCCATATTTGTGATAATGGTTATGAAAACTCGGATACTGATCCAAGTGTGCTGTCTATGCGCTTTAATCACGGCTGATCTCTTGTGCTCCAATTTTGGAGTCGCTTAACTATGCACTCTGAACGCCTTCTGTTATTCTCCTCCCAGCCAAAACTCCCATATCAAGAACCTGCTCGAAAATGACGCTGGATGTTAATGCGCTACCCATCGACGCAATCGGTTTCTGCTCTTAGTGATCGTAACGTCCTTCAGCCTGGACAAACCCCCGAGGGATTCTGAAAACAAACATGGCCCCGGTGGCTAACACCGCACAACCAGTTGTCATCACGAAGGGTAAGCCCATCCAGAAACCCCCGAGTTCGATGCCCTTGCTGAGCAGCCAGCCCAGTGCCGGGACGCTGAATAGACCCATCAGCGATTCGACTGTTGCAATGGCTGTGTTTGAAGTCGCCAGAGTTTGTGGCTCTACAAGTCCAGCTAGTAGCGCACGGAGTTGCGGCTGGAATCCGTTGCCGATACTGAGGACAATAAGAGACACTACCAGCAGCGCAGGCACTGCTGAAATTGCCGTGAGGACATTGCCAGCGACAATAAAGAGGACGGAGCCACGGGACAAGTACAAGTCTCTGGATAATGGCTCCAAGTTAAAGCGCTTGGTGACCTGGCTAGAAGCGAGGGGTAAGAACACGAGAAGGACGATGACAGAGGTGACCTTGGAGATGGTAGTAAAGTATGTCGCCTAGTACCAGTTAGAATGGAATCTACAGTGATCAAAGTTACTTTGGCTTACCGTAGACCAGTCCCAGCCAAATCGCTTGGTGGCATACTGCAGCATATTCATTTCGAAGGCGATATCGATAGGATAGCATAGACCGTATGCGACAATAAGAAGCAGGAGATTCTTTGATCCAAAGATGAACTGCCAAACGCGGGAGAAGTCCTGTTTCGACGTACTCCATGCCGTCTGCAGTACACTTTGTTTCGATTTTAACAGCTCAGCGTCTCCCAGCTGGTGACCATCTGCTTCTTCAAATTGGCGGACTTCGTCATCGGCTATCGTGCGGAGCTGCAGCGTCTCGGGGATGAGGAGAGACGAGAACAAGCTTAGTACAAGGGCGCCCAGGCCAATCCACATTGGCAGCCAGGGATCGATACTGAGCAGCCAGGCCGCGACAGGACGAGCGGCCGCACTAAGGATGAGCATCATGGCGTGCAACTGATAAAAGAGAGAGGTTCGCTTGGCGGCGGGGATGGAGTCAGATAGGATTGTCCAGACTATAGCGCCAACGACGGACACGCCGCCTCCAATGAGTGTAGGAATGGATCCAAGAAGGAGGTGCCAGATGGAGAATACATCTGGCCGATACACTGTCGAATAGGGTCAGCGGATTGATCAGGGAAGCCATGGAAGGAAGTTGACGTACACACGATCATGTTCCATACCGTTCCGAGGACAAGACCGAAAAGCCCAAGAAACAGGACTGGGCGACGACCATACCTGTCTGCAGCGATGCCATAGGGGATCTGCACGAGCAAAGCTGCAATAGTCAATCAGCGATGATACAGTAGACAGAGAGCCAACAATGGAGTAACCTACGAACAAGCATCCCGACCCACATCATCCACGAGCGGGCCATGGCAAGCGTCCCCTGGACGTCGGGATTCTTGCAGCGGGTGTCCGGTTCCTGCGGCACGCCCGTGCGGTGGTCTGGATAGACAGTATGGCAGACAAAGTCCTCCATGATTTCTTGCAGCGGCGGCTCCATGATGAACATGCTGAACTCGATGATGAAGAGAAACTGCACGCACATGAGGATGACGTAGCGCTGGTTGGACTTTTGCGGGACGATGTCGGGCGCAATATCCATGGGCAGAAACCGCGTCTCTTCGCCCGCGTCGTCGCCCACAGGACCGTCATGGCGGCCCTCGCTGATGCTCTCGTCGTCGGCGTCAGACAAACTCTTGCGATCGACCAAGCGCTCAGCTTCAGGGCCGGCCAAGTCCTTGCGATCCGGATCGGGTATCGCCATGATGAGTGCTGTCCCTACTACTATGTCCGCGTTAAACGATAGGTATCCGGCAATCCATTGGCGGGGGAGAAATGGCGGAAAGAGATGAGCGATAGAGGGTTGGGGCATGGAATGTTAGGGGAGATCGGTCAGCCCAACCGCGAGCGACGTGGCCGCTCGGGCGCACTTCGTACCGCAAACTCCGACGGCCTGCGGATACAAGCAGCAAGCCACTGGCCGTCCTGTTTCATTGTGCCGCAGCATTGTGCAGCAGCGTGCTGACATTAGTTACTCCTTGCGTAAGAGGTGAGACGCCACGGCGCGTAAGCCGCCGCGGCGAGACATGTAACGGACGGGTGGAGCTGCCGGCTATTCTGAGTGGCTGAGTCATTGTTATTTGTTGCCACTAATCCCCCGGAGATCGCCTGGAAATCCCCTGTAACTTGGCACTCAAGTTCAACTCGCTGCTTTGAGATATACCTCCGCGCAATTAATTACATAGTCGCTCTACACAGCAACGCGGAATTCCACGTCCTCAACGTCATTCCCGTAGAGCAAGTCTCGGTCTTTGACCCATTGGAAGAGACACGAGCCACACGCGCTCCTCACTCCAAACGTATTGAGCTCAATCAACCCGCAATGATCTCTCTCCCCGTCATAGATGACATCGAACGTGAAGCCCTGCGTCCGAAGTAGATCGTCCGTTTCATTCGACTCATTGTCGCGTAAATCCTTGAGAATTTTGGCGTGCACATCTTGGATGCCATTCAGGATTCGCTGTGCAATCAATTCCAGCTCGTTTATTTTGTCCGCAAACATCCAGGGTTTGTGCCACCGGTATTGACTAACACCGCTCATCCGCAGCGATCCCGGGACGCAAAACACGCGATACTCTTTCTCGGTTCTCATTTTCGAGTCGAATGGCAGAAAGAATATTTTTATTTCTTGCGCATCGCTGTTTAGCATGTTGCCGAGCGTGCCCGTAGCCCTTGCAGATGTGGTGAGCCGGAGAATGATGTCATCAACTGAGTGCAGAGACATTTGTCCTGGAATTGCTTGCGTGCCGTCCTTTGGAGAGCACGCTCCCAACCGCATGAAAAGCCCTTCTTGTGGGAATGACAGGCTTTTAAAGGCAGGATGCACTTCGTCTTGGAGATCTTCTGCATATGCTCGATTCAGCACGCGGGTATGGACGGATGCCCCAGCAGCTTCTACGACAACCCGAACCTGCGCGCGCGTAAGAGAGACAGTTTGCACAGCAGAAGCGAGAAGGCCGCGTGATCGCAAGACCAACGGAAGCCATCTGTCGTAAGAATACGGCACGTTGGTAGGAATCGCAAGGTCTGGCGCCTCCTCGGCCGTGTGAAAATTTGTGTTGACGTTTGTCGGCACGCCAGTGTCTAGATCTAGCTGCACGTCGTTGAAGTCGATGATATGGAGCTTCATCTTGGCTTTGCGCCTGTAAAATAACTGGACTGTTGAATTAGTCTTTCAATTGTGGCAGAGTTTCTATTAAATACTGTCGCTCATTTAATGAGTCAGACGGCGTGGCGGAGTCACTTTTTAAACGCATGTTTGCTTTGGGTGCAGCCTGTCATTCAGACGAACATAGTATCTTGGGAATCTTCTATTGGCTTTGCTATGTAACAAACAAGTTCAAATACGCCTTCCAATGCACCTACTAAAGCTACAGTAAATGTTATGCCTGGTTATGTTGAATACCAGGTCTCACCAGTGCTGCCTTGTCTAAGGTGTTCCGCTGTGGCGGTTGCAGGGGCCATTCCATCCGGGTTGGGGCCTTAATTTCCAGCGCCCGAGTTCATCCCATGAGTGTGGCATATTTGGCAAATTCTTCATCTTCCATCAACTTCTCCAACTCTTCGGAAAAGAGTCCAAATTGGAGCTCAACACCGCCGTCCTTGCGCATGGGGAGGATGAAATCTAGTCTGAACCCCGTGTTGAAGCCGTCTGTCAGCGGTCGCACGGCGTCGGGAGCTCCTCCATTTGCGAAGAACTCAGTACCAAATGACACTTCGCTCGTCGGGAATAGCATCATGTTCGTGATCATGGTGTCCACTCCATCAAGTCGCATGAATGCGTACCTCAGCTTGTCGTAGTCAGGAACAGTCTGCAGAAGCGTGAAGCAATCATGTACAAGCTGTGGTCTGATGCGGCTGGCTGCTTCGCGGATGACCAGCGCGATGCGTCCAATGCTTGTCTCGGGCGAGCAGAGTGTCTCAACGGGCATATAGGGTCGATTGATCACAATCAGGTTGCCCATATATGTAGAAGGCAGCAAAGGAGAAAAGTACGGGCGGCCGTCAATCGGCAATTCCAAAATTGAGATGGCATCGGGTCCAAACTTCTTTCCCTGGAGCTCTTTCTCCACAAGATATCGTGCCCTGATCGAGGCGCGCCAGAACAAGGCTTGCACGATGTCGCTAACTGAGGTCACGCCTTTGGCCTCCGGATCAGCAATCACTTCTTGCCTCAGCTTTTCTAGATTCTCAGCTGAGATGTGGAAAACGCTTGACTCTAAGTGACGATCCTCGTCGGTAGTTGGAGGAGGGAGAACGGGCGAGGGAGGAAGAGTAGGAGCGGGAGGGAGAGTAGAAGGTGAAAGCATTGTATCAACCTTGGCTGTGCCGTTGACACTACCTTCTCCATTTTCCAGATTCTCGGGTGCTCCAAATCCGAGGAATCCCCATGTGGCGGGGTCTATCTCCTCAACAGGTCGGGCGTACCCTTCTTGTTCCCACAGTACTTGGGGTAGGCTGCGATTCATGCTCTCCGGGTCTAGCCAGCTGCATGTTGCTGATTTGTCGCCTTGGATGTACCTGCAGCTTTCGGCCCAGACTCTCATAGCCGTCACGACACCCATCCCGTCGAAGCACGGATGACTGAATCCCATGGCAAGCAGACAGCCACCCTCAACAAAGTTGGCCTGTGCAATCATGATATCGGTCGGGAACGTCGGAAACCATGGTACTTCGAGGACAAGTTCGTCCTTAAATGCTGAGGGCGAGAACTCAGCATCTCGTAGCTCTTCGAATGACGGAAGAATATGCGAGAGATCCCTGTAAGCCAGCTGTCTTGGGCCAGAAGAAGAGCCCATTATATCGTTGTCCCATGGTGGTGATGGAGGAGATTGGAATTCGGTCCGGAGGTGGCCCTTAACATACCCAGCCTCTTGTTCCGAGCAGCGCATAATCTTTGTGTCGAGGGATGGGATAAGCTCAAGCGTGCGAGCAAAGCCCCGTTGCAATCCAGTAAAAGCTTGCTCGAAGCTGATGTCTTTACGCAGAGGGATGTACACCATCATTTTGACGTAGAGCTTAGGCATGATCAGGTCAAACCCGTTGAGCTTGAGCGACTGTCGTGACTTGTATTTGCCCAGAAGCTCCTTCATCTTTGCCAACTTCTCATCGAGCTCCGAGCTTCTTCCATTTGTCGCTTTCGCTCCGGCCACCAATTGTGCAAGGGCAGCAGAGAGCTTGGCCATGGTGGGGTTTGCGTACACGTGTCGTGGAGCCAGTTGATCTGATAACCCCATTGCTGTCCGAAGAGATCGAATAGCGCGGAATACCAGGAGGGAGTCGAGCCCGAGATTGAAGATGTCTGTGTCCACCGAAGCGTGTTCGAATGCGGGTAACATGGAGGTGAAGATATGACGGACAGCATTTGTGATTGATTCGATTGAAGTTGTATCAACAGTTATCGAAAGATCTGTGTCCGAATCACCTGATGCTGTGTTGTAAAACCGATCAATGTATTCGCCGTACATTGTCACAGTGGCACTTCGCTTGACTGTTCCTTTGTCTGTGCGTATGAAGGGCTTGTCTGCTTCTGCGAACATGATGTAATCCTTGTGCAGCTGGTTCTTATGCAGAGACGAGGTATTGGCCTTTTCTACTGTAAGCCAGATGCTCTCGAGGAGCTCCTCATTTGCTGTTGAGGGGTCTTTCAATTCGATTAGCAGGGCAGCCTGGGGCTTTCCGGTTCCGACCTGTAGAATATTGTGAGCCGAGACTGCTACTTACTTATGATTTAGGAGCCAGAATGGGATGACTTACGACGAGGCAACCATTAATTGCAGGGTGTGTGGTGATGAAGGCTTCCGTATCCAATGGCGATATTTTATAACCGTTGGATAGGACAACTAGATCGTCGCTCCTTCCCTTGTAGGCCCAGAGATAAGGCTTCGTTGGGTGCTTGACGTACAAGTCCTTGATATTGATTTCGTGTTTGTCGGGGAACGTGTGGAAAATGCCCTGGAAAAGAGACAACTTGTCGTCGCGATGCATCCAATGCTCATACACCCCCGGCTCTACCTCTTTGAACTCGAAGCCGGAGTATGGGTGGAAGGAGAAGTAGAAATAGTCCTCCCTGTCGACAAGAAGATTGCCGATGAAGAGACCCTCAGTTGTGCCCGTTAAATTAAGCACACGAATGACTTTGTTGACCTTTGCGGAACTGATGGGACTAATCGGGCCTTGAGGAGGAATTTTAGCGCTATATCAACGACGGAACAGAATGTAAGACTTACCACCAGACGCGCAAATAAATTTCGACGACTTGAACTTGGCCAAGACGTCAGAAGTCTCACCCAGCTCATCGACGAGTGATGGAACCATGCTCCAGACGTCAATCTTCCCATGGTCTGCGAGAGACTCTATTAGGCCAATATTGGGGATGACACCCACTGGTCCCAGGATGCAGTGCATGCCGAAGAGCGAGGGAATGAGAATATCCATGATAACACCAGCGCCCTGGAAAAGTATGCGATTAGCCAACATGTCTTTAATACGACTGAGGAAGATGGACGTACATGACTCATGGGGAATGACGAGTATATTCGATCGCCTTCCTTCCACTCTGATGTCCAAGGAAGCATTCCATTGTCGCCCTCGGTAGGTGGAAGTAACCGCACCGCATCCATGGTGCCTATTAGAGCATGTGACCATGGGATGGGCTTTGGCAAGCCGGTGGATCCCGAGCTATGCAGGACGCAGAAGGGGTCTTGGGACGCTTCCTCCCATGTCTTATCATAAGCGTAATGCTCGGTTGTTTCAGCATCAAGAAGATCATCTATCACTGGCAGTTCCAGAATCTTCAAAGATCGATGCCGGAGAAATTCGTCAACCTGAGGGAGACGCGGCTGCTCGCTAGGCTGCACCCAAATGTTGCAGTCTGTCTTCTTAAGGACATTCAAAGCACCGTCAATGCTGTTCTTTGGGGAAAGGAACAGAGCCTGTAGGGAAAATGTAAGCCGGGATGCCTTCAACTTTGCTTGAAGAGTTATTGTCGCTACTTACAGTGTAACCGGCTTTGATGCACGCGTAGGTCAACAAAATGTGTCGAAGGTCATCTTTGTATAGTTAGCGCACGGATATCTCGAGGCTTCAGGATTTGTCCAACTTACGAGGTCCGATGTAGCCCACTGTCTGGAATGTTGTGCTTTTTCCAAGCTGGTTATGCAACCACCAAGCTGTCTTGTCGACTGCCTTGGCAAAACTGCGAGCAGATACGTGTCTCAAGCCCTCGGAAATATTGGAAGATTTTGCTACTGAGTAGATGATACGATCTGGATCGGCAGCGGCAAGGCTATCCAGGATCTGAGGGATCAGCCTCTTGCCGTAGTCCTCTGAAGCTGCCATTATTGCTGCGAATCTGGCTAAAGATACTAAAGAAAGCAAAGAAATCGCAGACTTTCCCAAAAAGAATTGTCTAGAGTTAGAGAGATGTGATTCACTGCAAATTCCAAACACTAGTTACAAGGTACTGGTTCGCCTTAAGTAATACAATATGGAAAGACGCCACATAGCTTGGAGGTATGCTGTCCTTTTCCGTCCTTTGATTCATAATATCCGCAGGCCGGGGATTCCGTACCCAATGGAGATTGAGGATCTCTCGGAGAACCTCAACTCTTCGAATTACCAATGTTGATGGCGAAATAAATTCTCCCGATGCTATGCCTGTCCCAAAGCGGCAATGCGGGCCGTACTCTTTTCGGTGCTCCGAGTGTAAGCTGATCTCAGATCCCGTGACCGGCAATAAGCTGACCGCTCTCCGCTACGGCACTCAGAAATGATCTGGCGGAGCGCAAATAAGGCTGACATGCTGCAGCCTGGTGCAAAGTCCGCAATCGGCTGCCGTGCCGAAAGGCGGAGAGGCCGAAGGCAGCTAGGTGACCGAGACATCGATAGATTCTCAGAGGCGTTTGCAAACGCTGCTGAGAGTATTCGCCGTGCTATGGGGCTGTGTCGGGCCTCAGGGCTTACGCTGCCTCGGACATTAGGGGATTTTGCCATTGGTATTGTGTAACAGTGCGCGGAGATAGCCTTGTGTCGGTGTTACTGTGGCATGCAGACACGCAGTGTTTGTCAGTGTCAGGCATCGTCACTCAAGCAAAGTTGTTCCCTCGCGCTCTTTCTGGACGGATAGTTTTTCAGTAGAGCGAACTTCTATATAGCCTAACCTGTTCCCCAACTGGATTCATTCTACAACTCGCTCCACACTTCACTTGCAACAATCAGCTTCCTACTCCTCCTCAATATATTTTATCCATCCTATATCGCCCACCATGCAGGTTCTTTCCCCCATCTCAGACATCAAGAGCATTGCCTCCGAAGAAAAGACGTCGCAGGCGGTACAGGAGGCTACAGAGACTTCTGCCAAGATTTTGTCCATCATCTATGAGTACGCCCTCAACAAATTCGACGACAGCGTCGATAGGCTTTCAGCTGGCATCCCTAAGTTCCTCTCTGTTATTGATGAGTTCGTCATGGTTGGGAAGCAAGTAGAGATGTGCCTACCCGCATTCCCTTTCAAGTCAGCGAACAGAGTCTACAAGGTGCTCGGCACATTGCCTGACAAGGCTGAGGAGTTGGCGATGGAGCGTTTGAATACCATGTGTACTCGCATCGGAGAAGTATACGCACCTGGTGCGAAGCTCACCATCATCTCAGATGGCCTGGTCTACAATGGTACGTACTAACACCGCTAAGCAAATTCATTCACACCTTCTTGCTAATTTATTCTGTTCGCATTGATAGACTTGCTGAGCATTCCGGACAAGGATGTCTGGGCTTATGGTCAAGCTCTCCGCGCAATGGCTGTCGAGAAGGGGTTCGACCACATCGACTTCTCTCGCCTACGAGATATGGTTCATTTCCCTCTCCCGGATAAGCTAGAGGAGATCACCTATGTCGCCAACGCTACCAACTTCCGCCGACACCTCCTCAACAAATATGGCAAAGACGACTTGGATATTGACCACGAGATTGCTACTAAGCCCGATACCCTGATGACCTATCGCGGCTATCGAAGATTCCTCGAGTCCGACTTGCAGCATGTCTTCCCAGCTGGCAATGGCCGGTCAGTCAAGAGTTACAAGAAGAACGTGAAGTTCCTTGCCAAGGAGATGTTGATCCGAGGATATGTACGTACACTTCCATTTTCCCACCACAGACCTCAGAGATTTTACCTCTGTCTGCAAGATCTCGGCATGATGCTAATACACTCTTTCCAAATAGGCTTTTGCTGGAGCATGCAAGTCCGCCTTCCCCAATCACCTGCGCCTTTCCATCCATCAATCCACCGGCGAGCATAAGGTGTCTATGAGCCTGCTCAACACCAAGACCGGTTTCACGACGCCGTGGCATTGCAGCATTGCCTTGATGGCGGATGGTGAGTGGATGAGCTCACCGATGGGTGATTTCAAGGATGACCCGAACATGGAAATCGTCTACGAGGATGGTCGACCTAGTTACTTCAAGGAGAAGACGGTCGATGAGCAAGTAAAGGCCGATGAGCAAGTAAAGGCCGACGACCAAGTAAAGGCCGACAACCAAGTAAAGGCAGAGTAGGTCATTATCATGGATGGAGTTTGAGCAAGTTTGTTTCATTTCTGTTTCAAGATACATCTAGAATGGCTTCTCCACGGTGGATAGCTACGCACCTTTCTTCATCTCAATAGACTCTTGGTTCTCATTGCCCTACTTGATCTTCAATGTCCCCTTATGTAACTTCGCATGTCATGTGCCTGTCTATCTATGTAGCTGGCATGCCACGAATTTGAATGATCCTACTATCTGCCAAAAAGTCAAAAAGGATGGACCTATTTCTAGGTCATGATTACTGCGTGATCTGGGAATCGAACCCAGGGCTCCCCGACGTTGCTCGAATGGCAACGGAGAATTTTACCACTAAACCAATCACGCTGTAGTAGCTGTGAGGCTATCCCCACTTGATGGATGGAGGTGACGTTGAATCGCTTCATGACCGCGTAGGCCAGGTGTAAGGGAAGGGGAGGAGTTGATCCGACACACGGCTGAAATGCCACTGGGGTCCTCCATTGATCATTGCCATGTTCTGCTGGCGTTGTGTTTCTCCTCATGCAACCAAGACAAGGCAGATATTGTGATGTGTTCTCTACCAATTTATCAGTAGTAACACTGTCTCACTGAAACCCCAATTATAGCCCCCAATAGCACGTATTCCTACGGAGGTCTGAACTGATATGCCGCTACGGATATACTAGTTGCAGATTGTGACTTTACCTCCGACACGCCGGTCCACCCACCACCACAAACACGATGCACGACCTGCACTTAAAAGCAGTGATGACCTAGGAATAGACTTCAATTTTTTTATTAACACCTAAAACCTGGCGCTGACTAGTTGACATAAGGGCTTTCAAATCCTTGATACGCTTCTCAACCTGAATCAAAATAGCCGAATGCCCCTCCCAGTTCCTTGCTCGAACTTTCACATCTGTGAGAAAGTCGTGCACACTATTTAATTTGGCCGCAATCAGGGCCTCTATGACCGTGAACCTTTCAGCCGAATCATTGACAAAGTACGCGCCTACGCGCACTTCCTCGTGGCTGCCTTCAAGTCGGCCGCGTATGTATCGCTGCACCAAGCCATGGCACACAACACTGAGCGATTTGACCAACATAGTAAGAAGGAGAATGTACTCGGACCGTGATTTGCAACGGGGACAGGCCAGAAGCGTCTTTCTCTGCCTTAGAGGCTCTCTGCAGCTTTCTAGCAGTTCGTCGATACTCGTGTCCGGCTTCGCGCCTTGAGTCTCGACCTTCTCTATGAGACTGGCAACGAGGCTAAGGCACTGGCAATAATTATTATCGTTGTGTGAATTTGTCTCAGCCATTCGTGCGGGTGTTCTGGACACCTCAGCTGAGTTGCTACGGGATATTAAGGGTGCAGACAACTCCGGAGTGGTTTCGAAGGCGCTCTCAGACCACTCATAACCAAAAAGCGAATCGGGTGGCTTTAGACAAGTTGGATTATTGTTAGAATTAGACGTATTGAGCGTTGAAGTGAATTTCCAGAAATCTTCAAATGCTATGGAAGTTGCGCGTCAGTACAGTTGCCACGTAATGTGCAAGATGCAGAGGAATCAATAAATCTTTCTTTGTCCCGTGCTGCCATGATGTTGGATTTTAACGGAAATGGAATAACTTCACTCACACTGAAGAGAGAGATCAGGCAGCTCGTCTAGACTCGATGTCTTTTTTGTATGTACTGCCTGGTTGGCTTCCCAGGGAAGTTCGAAAGGGTCACTGACAGTATACTCGGTGGGGATACTGAGCATGTAGCTGCCACCCGGGAAGGTCTCCGCTTGGTTAGGACCAAGCCCATATTTTGTATCGGGAAATTTGTTGGTCGACAAAGGCTGTGCCTCTTCCTCAGTCCCGGCTGAACTTGAAGCGCTCTGCCAGTCCAGCTGGCTGAAGTCTCTGCCTCCACGAACGTCACCATCGGTTGATGTGGCACTGTCAGCTGCCAAGGATCCTGGACTTCTGGTGCCTGCACTGGCTCGCGAGGTCAATCGACGTCTTCTCCCGTCTCGGAAGTTTCTCGGAGGATATTTGCAGGTGTTCGAAGACGCTTTGCAACGGTCGCATCCGGATGGGTCCGCACTGCACCGAAGCTGCGGAACAATGGAGATGATGAGCGATGCACAGACCTAGGGAATTATGGATCCAGTATCACTTACCTTGCGTGCCCGACAGAGTTCGCATGCTTTGTGGATTGTCGTTCCGCGTCTAGTTGACTCTGTGCCAGATGTGGTGTTTGGTAATGTCCCGTCTGCCTCGAAGACGGGTTCTTGACCATCACGATCATAGCTCAACGTCCCGAACATAGGAAAACAAGATATTTCGCCTCTCCGCTTGTAGTTCACTGGTGTATATTCGCAGGGGAGGAAATTGGAAGAAAGGATACGATGTACGAGATAAGATAATTGTCCGGGACACTGAGAAATCACTCAGGCTACTTTAGGCAGGTAATGTTGGTACTGTAGCATGTAAAACAGCGAGATTGCCACCAGCAGGAGATTTCTACAATCCTAGCTACGCCGCATACCTAAACTACGCCACGCGCCTGGGGGCACATTACAAAAGCCACTGGTAGAAGAAGCTAAGCGTCACTACAGGGCGGGATCATGTCATCGGGGATACGGCTGGACCGGCGACTAGTCGCACAGCCACCTGAGTCACCTGCCTCTTATGAAGCACTCAGCCCTCCACGTAGACTCGACTCCCAAACTCTAGTCAACAAATATGTGAGAATACGCCCCTTCTCATCAAGCAATCGTTGAGCTGCCAGTACGTTACTAAGCTGGCTGCTGGCTTACCATTGCTCGTAAAGATTGCGTAAGATTGCCCCTGTCGGCCAGCTCCTCCTTCAACTGGCCCACGCGGATTTTCACCAATACTATTCATGAGAGGCGGGTATATTTGAGAGGATAAGAGAGAAAACGCCTCGTTGGGGTCCGCTGGGAGGGGCCTCATCTTATAGATAAGCTGACTGCATCTCCCGCTGACGCGTCAAGAATTTTCCGGATCGGAACGGTCCGCATTTGGAGCGATCGGCACTTGAATTTGGTGGCATTTTTCGATGACGCTGTCGAAGAGGATATTTAATGTGCACTTTTCACAAATGTTCGTTGTATTGGGAATAGTCTATGTCCAAATCGAGAGGTGCCAAGGGCAGGAGAAGACGTTAGATATAAGCAGTGTTCGTTTAGAGGGTCCGTAGGATTCCGACCAAATCCTTTACATCCTTCCTCGATGGCTGTTGCCTTACCGGAGTCCGATGCCCTGGATCCGATCCTGTACCTTTGCGGATTATGTGCCGAATCTGGGGAGTTCACCGGATACCGGATACCGGATACGCCGGGCCGCATGATCCCACGCCAGGGTCCCTGCATCGGATGGGCCATCCTCGGTACGCACATGCTAATTGGTAGTATATGTACGGGCTAGGGCTGAGATGCCAAGTGACTAGTTCTCATGCCAGCTAAATCTATCATTAAACAGGAGTAAGCGAAACTGCCTGCGGCGCGCTCTTTCGGGGGCTTCTTTCCTCCTCCATGGAGTTGCTAAAGCAGCCTATTGTCCCCATAGCAGCCCAAATTGGGACTTTTGAGCAGCCATCGCTTAGGCTCCTCACATAGCTGAGCTGCCGGTTAAATTCGACTTTATAGCCTGAAATAACAATACACAAGCCTAAAACGCGTCTTGGTAGGATGCGTCATATTTAAGCTTTCGTTGTCTTACCATTGACATCTACGACTTAGCACTAATTCCAAACCTTTCCCCAATTTGCGAACAAATAAATACTCCAGGCTATAACATGTGTATTTGGTATGACTATGGTTATATTTAGGCTGTGGTGGCGTCCTGGTCGAAATCTGTGCTACATGAAAGTGTTTCCAGTTTCTTCACCTCTTCCATGGCCTCGACCTTGGCTGTTACGCCGCGGAAGGAGTCGCTTCCAAGAGGGACTCTAAGGGCCGGGCCATAGCCCTGTTCCGTAATGTCCTTTGCCAGTCCTGTTCCATCAACAATTTCGACGATTCTCTTAGCAGCCAGAATCGGATTACCAGGTTGCTTTCCAGCGAGGTTCTCCAAAAATGAGACAGTTCCATCCACGGATCCCCCGACATATGCTTCTCCCAGTCCAGCCTTGGGCTTCGTGAAGCTGTGCAGGAAACTAGTCCGGAAAATGCCGAAATCAATCAGCACGACGCGGATTCCTAAAGGCCCCACCTCCATTGCAAGGGCTTCTGACAAACCCTCCACGGCCGCCTTTGATGCTGCATATGCGGTTGTGGCGGGGAACGGAGTTAGGCAGACAATGCTGCCAATGTTGACGATGGTAGGACTACCCTCTTTCCCAAGCGAGCGGAAGTGGGGCAAAACGCCCTTGATGCAGCGCATGGTACCAAATGTATTGACATCCATTTGCTGTGCGAATTCATCTTCTCTGTTCCAAGTTTAGCCACATGTCAAAAAGATACGCAAGACGTGCGGGGGAAAACAAACCCAGTGTCCTCAAGGCTGCCGAGGATCCCGTAGCCCCCGTTGTTGATCAGCACGTTGATGCCTTTCTCCCGCACAACTTCGGCCACGCGCTCTTTGGTGTTGGCATGTGTTACGTCCAATTGGAACCAACTGCCACCTAGCTCCTCTACCTCCGGGTGGTTTTGTGCGGCCGTAGTGGGATTACGTGCCGTAGCCACAACCGAGTGACCCGCTTTCAGGGCCTCGACCGCCAGCTGAAGCCCGAGGCCTGACGAGGCACCAGTAATGAGGAAAGAATAAGACGCCATGATGATGACTGAAAATGATTTAAGGAATAGGATCCACTGTAAGGCCAAAAGGAGGAGGAGCAGTGATATCTTAAGTCCTAGCCCCTAGTCTAGCTACGTGTACCTAAATAGTCGTGGCTATACGCCCGTTGAGGTTTTGGCCAGATATGGCCTATGCCCATTCGGCAGTTACATTAGGACGGCACAGAGTGAGACATTGGGTAAGCTTACCTATTGAACTAACGACTAGAGCGCGCCCTCGGAAGCCCCGCAACTGAGGTGGCAACATAAGCGAGCTACGTGCACCGCCTGCAAATAGCTCCGAACCGCATCAGGACGTCCGAAACTGAAGAGACACTCGGAGTTATCGTCAGCTTACTTGGCGGACATGGAGTTTGTCATCACACGCATCGGAGGCACGAATTAGTCAAACTCCGACCAGCCACGGAAATACCAGATTGATGCGGAAAGTCTCTGAAGGGCCATTGCTACCCTGCAGAAACGGACCGAACACGTCTTCGCATTAGGACTTAGTCAAGGACTTCCAAAAACATTGTTTCCTTGCAATTCCCTTAATCGAATTTACGACCATATGCCCCGTCCGTTCGCCTTCTATCTTGTTCCTACATGGTATCCAAACTCAAGTGATTTCTTTACAGCCAAACCCGTCTAAAATGCACACTGTTAGCGACGAAAATAATGCCGACTCGGCCACGGTCATCCTGACAGGAAGCACAGGCTCCCTTGGTTCATACTTGCTCGACTCCCTCACGAGCCAGTGGCATGTGAAAAAGATATACTGTCTCAACCGTGCTGAGGATGGCCGGACCAGACAGAAAGACGTCAGCGGGACTCGAGGACTAGACACCGACTGGGATGAGCATAGGGTTGAGTTTCTACATGTCGATTTGTCACAGCCTGGCTTTGGCTTAAGCCAGGAAAAGTATATTCAGTTGCTTCGGGAGGCCACACATATCATCCGTGAGTTTCATTAACCCGCCTTCTAATTCGATGCATTTGTCACTAATGTTTTGCTTCCTAGATAATCAATGGCCGGTGAACTTCAACTGGGATCTTTCATCGTTTGAGCCGCACATAAGGGGTGTGAGACATCTGCTGGACTTTTGTCTTGACAGCCCACGTGAAGTCGAATTCTTATTTGTATCGACTATCGGAACCGTCAGCCATGTCTCATCATCTGACCCTGTTCCTGAGCGTCCAAACCACGTACTATCGCCAGATCTTGGCGGATACAGTGCTTCAAAGCATATTTGTGAACTCATTATCGAGGAGCATGTCAAGTTCTCGAACCACAAAAAAGCGGCCATCTGCCGCGTTGGACAAATTGCTGGGCCTGTATTGAAAGACAGTGGCATGTGGGGCAAGCAAGAATGGCTTCCTACTGTATGTCACTACCTCCAACATCCTTTATCGGTTTATACGAGAACTAATCAAGGATATGTCTATTCAGATCATCGCAAGCTCAAAGCATATCGGCCTGCTTCCATCCGATCTCGGTTCGATGGATGAGATTAATTGGGTCCCGGTCGATCTTCTATCTGAAATCATTCTAGAACTGAGTGGTGTCACACAACCTCCTGCTTACTCGTCAGATAAGCTGTCCCTTGTGGCCAACGGGGTGAAGAAAGACTCGTCTCTGGGTGCCCATGTTAAGAAAACGTCTGGGAAGACCAGTCCCCTCTCTGTATATCACGCCGTGAACCCCCATTCGGTCAACTGGTCAGAACTGGTCCCCACGGTCGCGAATTTGGTAGGCATCAGCTCGGGGGACATCGTTTCTTGGAGCCAATGGGTCGACGCTCTGCGCCTCTCAGAGCAAGGAGCAGACCTGGAGTCGAATCCTGGTGTCAAGTTGCTGGACTTCTTTGCGTCCCTTGACGCTAAGGAGAACGATGGCGCGATGATGCCTCCATTGGCAACAGAGGTCTCCACAACCAGAAGCAAGACCATGGCGTCTTTGAATCCGGTAGGGACCGAATGGATGGCGTTATGGTTGAAGCAATGGAGGCTATAGATTATTTTCCTGTACATAGTTCCGCGACCATAGACACTGTTAGTTATAGAACCCGAGTATTTGGCAACAACTTTATTTTTGCCTCATTCAAGAAATCGTAATCGCGCATAAATAAATAATATGTTCATAATTCATTGCTCACCCTGCCGTCGGATATTCCCAAAGCAGTCTGGTAGCGGCTCCTCGGGTCGGATAATTGTGGAGATGTTGCCGGTGTCGGGGCATCGGAAGGACGCTTTTTCTTAATCCCCGGGACTCAATGGCCTGATGATTGGGCGCTTCGTCGCAATTGAGTGTCGGGTGGTTCTTGGAGTAGTGGGGAATCCGGGGTAATGTCTGGGGCAAATGAAAATTCGGATGTTTAAAACCCACGCAATGTCCGGCAAGCTCCTGGCTCGGAGGATCATCCTCCCTTGGGCCTCCTGATTCTTGCTTTCTCTCGGGTCGAACTCTATCATGTCTCTGGAACACCCCGAAAAGGCGGGTTCCGCCGCGACTGTGGGAGACAAACCCCACGCCGAGGGCCAGGACTACCCCAGATCGCAACTGAGTGGGGAGGTGCTGGAGCTCGATGAAGCAACCAACAAGCGACTTCTACGGAAGATTGATTGGCGGCTGATGCCTGTTGTGAGTTCATACTTTTGGCTTTTGTCCGAAGCCCATTCATGCTGACAGGCGGAAGATGTGCTTTACGTACAGTTTACAATATTATGACAAGGCAATCCTCAGTCAAGCCGCCATCTTCGGCCTCCGAGATGACTTGGGCCTCACAGATGGTCTGAAGTACTCATGGGTGTCCCTCATCTTCTACTTCGGCTACATCGTCGGGACCTACCCGATCTCGTTCCTCGCCCAGCGTTACCCAAGCCGCATTGTATGCACGGCCATTTGCATCTGCTGGTCCGTCGTCATTCTCTGCACGCCGGCCTGTACTTCTTACGCAGGACTGCTCGTAAATCGGTTCTTCCTTGGACTCATCGAGGCTGGAGTCTCGCCAATCTTCATGCTTGTAGTGGGTCTCTGGTACACCCACTCCGAACAGGTGATGCGCTCCAGCTTGTGGTACTCGTTCAGTGGCGGCTCCCTCCTCGTCAGTCCATTGATCAATTACGGCCTTGGGCACATAACCGGCGGATCAATGCAACCATGGCAGTACATGTATCTCATTGCTGGCATCGCCACCCTCATCTGGGGGATCGCGTTGTGGTGGCTGTTCCCCGACAGCCCTCAGAATGCTAGAGGCTTCACCGAAGACGAGCGCAGGCTCTTACTCGAAAGAGTCCGGGGAAACAACGCTGGGTCTGAAAACAAGGAGTTCAAGTCCTACCAGTTCAAAGAAGCCATGGTGGACTACCAACTCTGGGGGATAATGGTGATCTCCATCGTTTCCTGCACCGGCTCTGGTGCGGTAACCACATTTGGCAGCATTGTGTTCAATGACATGGGCTTTGACACATTCACGTCCCTGTTGCTCAACCTTCCGATCGGAGCCATGGCATTCATCTGTGTGTTGGGAAGCGGTTACTTGGGAAGAACCGTTCCGAATTCACGACTATACGTTGTTGTTGGGGCATGCGCTCCCGTTATTCTTGGTTGCGCCTTAATGTAAGCAATCTCCATATCCAAGACGTTTACAGACACTTACCGTTTATTAGATGGCAACTTCCTGATTCCAAGAGAGCTGGAAGAATTGTCGGCTTTTATTTGATCAGTTTCTTTTCTTCCGCGTGGGTGCAATGCATCGGGTTGGGCACATCCAATGTTGCAGGTCATACCAAGAAATCCGTATATGCCGCCGGTACATTCATCGGCTACTCACTCGGTAACATTGTAGGGCCGCTCATGTTCAATGCGTAAGCTCATATTATCCATCGTCTCTCAACACCAACTAACTGCTTTCTAGCAAATACGCTCCTCGGTATGATAAAAGTTTTATCGGCATCATGATTTGCTTCGCGGTTTGTGTGTTTGTGTCTCTGGGTCTTCGTCTCATGCTGGCCCGGGAAAACAAGACTCGCGACAGGCTCTATGGTGCACCTGAAATTAGTCACGGGTTGGAGGATATGACCGATGGCGAGAACAAGTCCTTTAGATACAATTTGTAAGCTCATTCTCGGGAGGGGGCTCCGAGATACATCAGTAATCTTCACGAATTAGTCAGCCTCTGTATATTAAGGGCTAAGCTAGGCCGCCATTCCCAGTCTACTGAAATGCCGGATCTACATCTGAGACGTCGGGTTTTTAAGTCACTCATCACACACGCCAGTTGTTCTAAGCCTGCGAATTAATCCTAACAAAAGAAAGACCCAAACCCGTAAAGATCCAAAGGCCCAAAGACTTCAAGTCGTAAATACCCCAGGACATAAAGCCTCACGTCGTAAATACCCAACATGTACCGACCCCAGGATCTTCACGAGCCAGGCCCAAATAGTGTAGTGTGATTCACAATGTGGATCCCTTAGCCAGAAACTTGCCTTCCGTATCGGACGAGTTCCCCTCGCCCACTGATTGCGCCCTCTATCTACACTAACCATTGCTATCTGTGAAGGTCAAAGCAATGCACCTAGCGCGTTTCAAGGACCATATCCCCCAAAACCCCCAGGAAGAACCCTCCATCCTCCTTCTTCAAGTTCAAAAACAGCAATGGCATCAAGAAATAATCCCCCGTCCCCGGAGGGTGGGACTTTCGTAGACGCCAATGCTAACCAAACTGTCTTTACCGAAGCAGATTTCTCTGACGTCGAAGATAATGGATATCCAGAAGGCGGTAAGGAGGCATGGCTGGTCGTGTTTGGGGCCTGGTGCGCCATGGTTTCGTCCATGGGTCTTCTCAACACCCTCGCCGTTCTTCAGGCTTGGGTGCTGGAAGATCAGTTGGCGGGCATGCCAGAGTCCACTGTTGGCTGGATATTTGGAGCCTATGGCTTCTTCCTGTATTTCTGCGGAGCTCAAGTTGGTGAGTCACGTTCCTCCCCGAATACTATCGTGTATTGCTAACTGTCTTTGAAGGTCCTATTTTTGATGCCCACGACATCAAATTAATCATCATTCCTGGCTCTATCGGAATGGTAGCATCCATGATCTTCCTCAGCTTCTCAAAAGGTAGGTTCATTTGGCACTTGTCTAATTCTTCTTGCTGACTCCTCTTCAAGAGTTTTACCAGGTCTTCCTGTCCTTTGGCGTTGTTGGTGGCATTTCAGCATCCCTCCTCTTCAATCCCAGCATGTCAGCTATTGGGCATTGGTTCTCGAAACGCCGGGCCTTCGCAACTGGCATCGCATGCACAGCTGGTGGTACTGGAGGAATCATTTTCCCACTTATCATTCTATACTTGGCACCCCGAATCGGATTCCCTTGGGCCATCCGTGTCATCGCCTTGATGTTTACAATTTCTGGCGTTCTCGCATGCTTATTCTTGCGCAAACGATTACCCCCGAACAAGAAAGCGGGGTCGTCGATTGACCTCAAAGCGCTATCGGACTACAAGTATGCGACTACTACACTGGCAATATTCTTCATTGAATTCGCCGTCTTCATCCCATACACATACATATCGTCATATGCTCTGTACCATGGATTCAAACCAACACAGGCATACCTCCTTAACACGCTATTAAGCGTCGGGGGCATCCCTGGCCGCGCCTTGCCAGGCTACGTCGCTGATCGATTTGGCATCTTCAATACAGTGTGTGTAACAGCCGTGACATGCTCCACGTTGACCTTGGCTTTGTGGTACACCGCAGAAGGAGATCAAACCATGACAACCTCTTTCACCATCCTGTATGGATTCTGGTCTGGTGCGGCCATCAGTTTAACACCAGTTTGCATAGGCCAAGTGTGCAAGATCGAAGATTATGGAAAAAGAAGCGGCACAACTTTCTTCATAGCCAGTTTTGGTGCATTAACCGGTATTCCTATTGCAGGCGCAATTCTAGAGGAAAACGACGGCTCATATCAGGGTCTTATCATTTTCGCTGGAGCTCTTTATGTGGCAGCCCTTGCTGCTTTCATCGTGGCCAGAGGCGTAGGTGGTGGATGGAATATTAGAACCAAGTTCTGAACCACTTGCTAAAATATTGTTTAATCTGCACATAAAATTAAGTTTTACTTCAATTCATTGATTCTCGCTATTTTTAGTGATAGGCCAAAATTTGATCCCTTCGTCTCGATTGTCTAAGCTGCTGAAGTCTCTATTTGCTCAACAGCTTTGATAATGCTCTCAATCTTGTCCTCGCACTCTTTTTTGCTCGCCTCCTGCTTCTCGAATGTCTTTCGAAGTTCATCAACCATAAAGCCCTTCAACGGTGTCTTTTTCGCAGTCTTGTAGTTAAAAACGACAATATCCTCGAAGCACCTGGCCGCGGGTCTTTGGTGTCGCTCAGATAGAATGACGGCCTCAAGCAAGACGTGATCGGAATCGTAGTTAGGAGGGGAAATAAGCTTATGGAGCACAGTGGTCCGATCAGGGAAGTCCATTGGCTGAAAATTGTTAGAACGTGTGCGTTATCCATGTTGATGTTATCTCTTACGAATTTGTAATCAGTCTTGATGCTTCTCAAGATGAGGCCCACGCTTCGAGGCGTCATCAGTTCAACCCACTGTTGTCGGTGATCCGGATCGGATGTCGCTGCAAAGCTACGCAGCCAGTTTACCCGGGCTGCTTCGGCATATTTGTTATACATGACATTATTCACGTGTCCTAGATGGCGGTTAGTGAAGCGGGATGGGGTGGTTGAGAGTATTTACCCTATAGTGGCATTGTCAGTTGGTATTAGGGCTGGGGCTTTCTTGGAGCACTCACCATGCTATCCTGTCACCCAAATCTGTTAAAATCTGAGAGAATAGGGAATCATCAATCTTCAAGGCTCAGACAGAACTCACCATATCACCCCAAGTCACCTGGTGGTTATCAAGGCCTCTCCACTCTTTCCCGGTCAGAAACCCTTCCTCTCCGGCTAGCAGCTCCAGCCAATTGCTCTGGACATAATTGGATAGTTCTTTTGCCTTTTGAACTTGCTGAGGCGCGATATCAAGCTCTTGGCATCGCTTCAGCCGTGCTTTTACGTCTGAGAGCCAACGAGGGTTGTGGCTCTTCTGAGCGGGGCGCGTTGAGTGGAATTGACGCGTCGTGGCTGTCACGTTAGGCGCAATTGACGTGCGCAGTGGAACCGTCGGCACCACACGGCGTACGGCATGCGGAAGGCGTACGAACATGGACATTGTGAACTTGATAGCCTCCGTTGAGTACGAGGATGGATGATGATGCAAAATTTTAGAGTCAGCGCTTCGGTTGAACTGCGATATCGGTTGTCGTCGGCCCAATTGAATTCGGGCTAAGATACGTCATTTGCCGAGGGTACGGTAATCAATCGGTGCGATGAGAGGGGGAACCATTGTCGCAATAGATGCCGAAATGTAGCTCGGACCAACTCATGGAATATCTTGTTTGATCATCAATCGGTTGCTATTGACATGGATCCCCTTTAATCCCTGCTGAAAGGCTTCACATTCATTTTCCAGCCAATCCCTGTGGGGGTGCCTGACATACATGGACTACATGACATGTAATCGAATGGATCAACCCGGCAAACTGCATTGAACCTACTAGGGTAGATGGCTGTGTATCGCTGAATTGAATGATGGGAGGTTTACATCCTGGCACTGACTCCAGAAGCTCCGCAGGCAGCACGGGCTCCATCTCGCCGATCACAACTGTTGGAAGTCTCTGATCCAATAAAGGTAAGCAAGCAACCTTTCAGACTGACGGTTGTTTGATTCAGAATTATCGCAGCTAGATACAATTTTGCACTAATCCCAACTTCAGGTAGAGTCTTGTTGACTATTTCTTGACAGAAATTAGACAGGCTCCCCGGTCCATCTTTGACACTGGCGCCTCTGGTCGAATGTCAAAGTCGAAGATGTCCATTGGCAACCCGAGGGTCGTGCAGGCATTGGGGATCTAAAATAACAAGTTAGCGGGTATTCTAGTCCTCCAAAGGAAAGGCGGCACTTACATCGACGATGCCAGCAATGTGGCCCTCGACGGGCGCACAGCTAAGGAGTAAGTAAATTTGATAGTCATTGTACCCGTACCGCTTGAGGTACTCGATGACACGGAGGCAACTCTGGCGGTACGCAATTGTTGCATCCAGGTAATGCTGCTTGCCGTGTTCGTCGACCGAAAACCCCTGTGACACCGATGTTAGTCTCATCTTTTGACTCATTGCACATGCAAGGAAGGTGTACCTCGAAAAAGATCATCCTGCCAGGGCCAAACTGAGGCTGGACAGGTCCGGGGATGTATATGGGGGAACAGCCGTTGACCATGCCCATCTGGGCCTGGCCTCCTTTGATGACTCTGCAGTTCACAGTGATGATGCCGGCCATCTCAATTGCACCACAAAACGAGATCTCTCCATCGCCCTCTGGTTTCTGGTTAGCTACGACTTTCATATACCGAAAGAGGAATCATCAGCTTACGAGAGAAGTGCAAGTCTCCGACGCTAAACTTGGCGCCCTTGACGTGGACTGGCAAGTATACCTTACTACCGCGAGACAAGTTCTTGATATCGCAGTTTCCACCGTGCTCCGGTCTCCCCGGAATGGTTCGCGCACCTTCCTTTGCGACCTTTGCTGCGGCGGCCGCATCGGCTGAGCCAGCATGGACATTCAACTCTAGAGGTGGGTTTGCGACAGTTCGTGTGAGAGTTGTAGTCTGGATGAGCTCTGCCTCGCGGCGATTCCACTCGGCGAGGATCTCGGGCGAAGGAGCACAGCCCAATATGCCTGGATGGATCAGTCCGGCGAACTTGACACCTGGGATGTGTCTGGAGGTGCAATGAATGCCTTCGAAATCCCAAATGGCTTTTGCACTATCCAAGTATTAGCGGATGGTCACCTCTTTCTTGTTGAGATTGGTAAGTACGCATGGGGATAAATCTCGTCCAAAAATCCGCCGCCATTGTCCTTGTGAAAAACGCCAGTGAATCCCCACGGGTGGTCTTCGAAGGGCTGCACGTCGTGGATCTCGACACAGAGCACATCGCCAGGCTCTGCACCCTTGATTTCAAATGGTCCAGAGAGATAGTGAATCTTGCTTAAATCCACCGTCAAGACGTCGTCTGCGGAGTCATTGTTTTGAATTTGACCACCAGTCCAATCGACACATTCAATCTTGACGGTCTCGCCATCTTCAATTGTACCGCAGAAGGGAACTTGAGAAGGCACAATGCATTAGTCGCTGCCGGGATGATCGGTCGATGTTGAAGGTCTTACCGTCAGGGTGCCATCGATTCTGGTATGAGGTCAGTATTCTGTGCGTACTTCGTGCTTGAATTCCTCACCACCATGTGCTTACATGGAGATAGGGCTGCTCCTCAGCAGGGCGATCCAGATCAACGGTCACAGCGGTTCGGATTTTGCCAGGCATGATGTCGTTTAAGCTAGGTATTTCTGGAAAAGTATTGTTCAAGAAGTTGATTGACCAGAAAGGTTTAAGTGAGACGGATGGGCGTATCTACCCCGCGATTGAATGGCGGCTTAAGACGATGTGCCGCTCCCGTAAGCTTCAATAGGACGATGAGGCCGGGCCGACCTAAAACGGGGCGATAGTGTTGCACAAGCTTGTGATAAGATGGTACCCCACCTGCCTTTAGAGTGATGGTGCATGATGCACGCTTTGTTGTCGTCTCGCCAGAGGCCCTTACGTATGTCTAGAACACGGGGTCTGAGATACGACTTCCTTATCGGACAGGGATATGCTCTGTTAGACATGGAATCGCTGTCACTGAACCTTGGTGTTCAGGATAGTTGAGCCTCATCCTCGTTTTAGTGGAGTTGAATGCCAGATAACGGACAATCTGTGACAATCGCGCCGCAGTCGCCGCAGCGTTTGGGCGGCTGGACAGGGTCAGTGAGCGAGGGGACTGCGGCGACTGCGGCATCTCTGTTATCTCCCTTGCGTGTTGCTATCATGCAGCTATCACTGGCTATCACTACAAGCCCCCCTCCCCCTGCTTTGCGATCCCCACTACAGCTACGGGAACTGGTGCTGCAGCCAATACTTGCAGCAACTAGTTCATCCTTCCAATTGCCGATCTAGCCTGGAAACACGGGCACCTTTATACTTTCATTCCGGCCTCTGATGCGTTCGTTCCGCGTTGGCGAGGCCGGCTTGACACGGGCCAAATTCTTGCGCGTGCGGGGTTAGATGTCTCACGAGACTCATCTCGGAATCAAAAGGAAAGACAGATACAATCGCACTCAACAGACCCCCAACCGCTTCACACGCCTTCGAAAATGGACGGAGTCAAGAAGTTTGTCCTCGGAGATTTCGATCTGCAAGGCGGCGGGAAGCTTCCTGCGGCCTGGATCGCCTACAAAACCTTTGGCGAATCATCGCTCCCGGCAATCCTGTACCCTTCATGGTACTCCGGCACCATATCCGACAATGAATGGCTCGTCGGAGAAGACAAGGCGTTGAACCCCAAGAATTACTTCATAATTATCCCGGCGCTGTTTGGAAACAGCCAGTCCATCAGCCCTTCCAACTCGGATATTAGCCCGTTCCCTGATGTCACATTTTTCGACAATGTGAGGGCTCAACGCCTGCTACTCGATGAACTTGGAGTGAAACATCTACGGGCCGTTACTGGGTGGTCAATGGGGGCCGGTCAGTCATTCCAATGGGCGACACAGTATCCGGATTTCATAGATATCTGCGTTCCTTTCTGTGGCTCTGCTCGGACTTCCCTCCACAACCAAGTGTTCCTCGAAGGCGTCAAATCTGCGCTGCTTGCTGCGAAAGGCGTTGCCTCGGCTGGGAGTTCCGGGGGACGCGTCGAAACCGCTGGTAAAGAGAACCGAACTTGGTCTGACAGCGAGAAAGAGATCGGTTTGAAGGCTTTCGGCCGCGGCTACGCTGGCTGGGGCTTCTCACAGGCGTTTTACCGAGAAGAGCTACACAAGAAGTTCTATGGTGCCAAGGATCTGGAAGACTTTATGGTGACTTTCTGGGAGGGCTGGGCTCTCAAGAAAGACCCCGAGAATTTACTTGTCATGCTTCATACATGGCAGAGCGGAGATGTCAGCAAGCAAGAGCCATACAATGGCAATTTCGAAAAGGCGATGGCAGCGGTCAAGGCAAAGACTTTGGTGCTTCCATCCAAAACCGACCTTTACTTCCCGTAAGAATCTCTCATGATATCTTCGAAAACAAACTGACGATAAATAGTCCCGAGGATTCGGAATATGAAGTGGCTTGTATGAGCCCGGGTGTAGGAGAGCTTGATGTCTATCCCTCAATCTGGGGTCATTGGGCTGGAGGGCCGCCCGGAAATATGGACGATGTACGATGGTTGGATGAAAGACTTGCAAAGCTTTTGTCGGAAGCACCCGTTAACGACGTGGTAGCCAAGTTTGACAAAGTCAGCATCGCATAGCTTTGACAATAGGAGTAGAAAGGACTAAGTAAGGGGGAACAGATTTGTGACAAGCATCATCATTGTTCTATAGTGACTTCGTTTTAACACTAGTAAATTGATACTCTAATCTAAATGTCCGCGCTCGGGGTATACTGCTCGATCTATCTTCTATACCACCACGTCCACCAATTCTTTTCCACCCTCCTTGGGTTCTTCATTTTCTAGACATGTTGGCTATGCTATTGGCACGGCTCGCCGAAGGGGTTCCTCGAGGAGTTCCCTTAGGAGTCACACGACTCTCGCCGAAAAAGCGCTGTTGCTGGCTGTATGTGCGGTTGGTTCCAGGTCGCTCTGACATGTCAGGAGTGGCAGTCGAGCCTATCATCCGGTTAGAATTGTGTGCATCAAGTTTCAAGGAGACAGAAAACTTACTTCCGCTTCTGTCATTCGCGATGCTGCCACGGTGACCTTCGTTCTGATGTTCGGTTCGAGCGACGGCGAGCTTCTGGGCGAACGGCGAACGCTTACGAAGAGCGGGTCCGTTGAAGTAGATGGCGTAAACCGCTGCGACGAGGACAAAGGATATACAAAACAGGATAGTCGACGCATACTCCAAGTTCCTACCGCTTTCCTTCCCGATGTTTTGGAAAAATGGCAAGGCAGGCACAGTCAGAACACCAGCTAGGAAGTCTCGCGCCCATCCATTACCACCGGTGGCTGAGGCTGAATAGGGTCCATCTAATTTCGAGGTCAGAAAGCGTACAGAGAATTAAGTGGTGAGGAAAGAACTTACAGGCACAGATCATGTAGTCAATGGTTGCCATGTAGATGGCATAGTTGGCGACACCAACAATACCAGCGAAGATCATAGAACCAACCCAATGGATAGGGGGCCCTTGGATGGTCCAGGCAAATCCAATCAGACCGATCGGTAGACAAGGGACTGTGTACAGGAGAAACCATAACCGTGACTCGTACTGAGCCCGCTCATCATTCGGCTTCGCTGCGCGCTCCTTGATGTTTCGTCGGATGGCAGGGATAAACATAAGCCAAGCAAACAGATAGCCAATTCCAATCGGAATAAATGCCAAGCCAATCTGAACGGTAGAAAAGCCCCACTGCTTGTAAACAAGGGCGAATGACTGAATGAACATGAAGATAAGGGCATCAGAGAAGCCGGAAAGTAGCGACAGTACGAGGACGATGGGCTCGGTGAGGAACATTTTGAATGGGCGCGTCCATGTGATAATGATTTCCTTTGCTGAGAAGCGATCCCGGAAGGGAACAAGCTCGTCAGGTCCCCAGACGTTGGCATTGGTCTCCGTTCTGCGCTTCTTGGCGATTCGGTTCATCATAATGGTAGTGCGAGTCTCGGGAACAGTAAAGAAGTGGACTGCTTGCACGAACCCTCCGAGGATGAGCTGAATCCAGATGGACCATCTAGCATCATATTAGTATTTGTTCTGGAAATTGTAGGAGAAAATAGCTTACCTCCAGTTAAGATATTCTTCGGTGAATCCTCCGACGATTGGTCCTAGCACGGATCCACCAACGGAAGAGAAGACGACGTACGCAACAGCGTATTGTTGGTTGTCTGCCTCCCACATATCTGCAATCATGCCAAGGGTCACGGAGCCACCGGCGGAAGACAGGCCACCGAGAGCTCGACCGACCATGACGGAGGCAAAATTGGGAGCCAGCGCCACGGGCAGCTGGAAGATGTTGACGAGGAACAGAGAGAGCTGAAGGACAGGCCATCGTCCAAACTCCTCAGACCAGGGAGCCCAAAGCTCACAACCAAAGGCATACAAGACCAGGAAAATCATGGCACCGCATCGAGCTGCTTGCTCGCTGACGCTGAACTCTTCGGCGATGCCTGGGATGGCGTTGGAGTAGAGCGATGTGTTGAAGTTCATTGAGACCTGCACCCAGAAGATGACGGTAAGGATATACCACTTCTTCCATGATGGGAAGCTGAAGCCAAGCTGTTCGTAGCAGTCATCTTCGGTGATTTCGTATTTGTCGTGCGTCCCAAGCTTCTGGAGCTTTTCCAGTCCTCCACCGCGTACTTCATGTACTACATCTGGGGTGGAGTCATTGCCGGAGCCTTCAAGCCTGTCATTGGCAATTTCCAGGTCTTCATGATTGATGACCTGGGGAGGGTCTTCTGAGAAATGGGTCGGCATTGTCGAAAAGGGGAATCAATTGATCTGCAGTACAAACCATCTCTTAGGAAATACTCCATTTACTCGCGGGTCAACAGTTGATATTTAACGGCTCGACAATTCCTGAAAACGCCGTCGGCGGCAAAAAAGCTCTGCGATCCAGCGACAAACCCACATTGACATCACTGTACGTTAGCTATCATCCGGTTTCCACAGAAGCGTGAGAGACATGGCATTCCGCGGGGCCGTCATGGGGAGCGCCTGTGGAGAATCGCGGCCGCAAACGAGCCGTGTTATCCGGCCGATCTGCGGCGCCATTACGGAGCAAGACCGCTCAAACTCGTCAATTTCCCGCGTTTGTGGGTGAGATGCGGGATGCATTCGCGGGGAATGAAATATTGATCTGGTCGCTATCATTCACCTCACTCTGAGACCTGTCTGATTGAGAATCCCATTTCCGAATTGTTCGACTTCGACGTTCGGGACATTCTTCAAAGTCTTCAGCCGCACGCGGCTCAACTATGGCGATCAGCGAGTGAGCTTTCACCAAAACAACAGGAGCTAAATGAGTCCATGACGTCGCAGAACCCACAAAAAGTGAGAATTTAACTCGTGCAGCGTTTAACTCCCGGGTGATCTATGACGAGCCGAGCAGGCAGCAGGATAAAATATCTCCACCACCCCACAACAACGGACACAAGTGTTTGTTCTTACCTTTATTTCCACTTGAGCAGGGAACCCAGGTGGATCTTCACAATCACACGCATTGCGTAACCGCGTAGCTTTTCTGTTTTCAGTGGCGGTCAAATTCCCTGTATTTGATTACTCAAGCATCCTCAGATTCATTTTACCGTTCTCTCAAGCTGCAAGTGAATGCAATTGAAATGCCAATAGGCCAATTAGTCCCATTGCCCATCAAAGCGAAGTATCAACTTCTTTCTCCCATGTCCGCAGCTTGGTATGACTGGGGCTTGTAACGAAGAGAACCCGGAGCGCTTCTGTAACAAGATAAGCCCAACTCCCGAATTCTTCTTGAAAATCCCGCAGAATATGTGATTCTCATCCTTGTGCCGTACGATTTAGTGTTTCATCGCATCCGTCCTGCACGCCACATTTGACCACATGGTGATCCGGGATCCGGGCACCAGGGTGGGACATTACCACCCGAGGGCATTCCTATACGGAAGGGCCATGCGCTTGGAGCCCATTGGGCATATTCAAGTGGCTCCAGTTATACCATTGCCGGACAAGTAAGAAAAACATTGATCAATGAATGGAAGAACACGGATCAAACCCGACTAGTAAGGTCATTTGATGCAGCAGAGTCTGCGAAGCGTGGCCTGAATGAAACGTTACCGTTGAAATCATGCGATTTTGTCCAAGGATATATGTTTGAACATGAAGAAAGCGTCGCATGTTTCCAACCCAACTGGCACGTTTCTTCCATAAAGTGGCTTCTTTTGTTTCTTTGATGACTGATGCTGCATGAACTTTCTCACGACACGGGGTTCACTTATCGGCTGCACTCCACCTAATGCCGATTTAACAATTATTAATCATTCTAGGTAGAAGCATAAACTATTGTCCAGCTGTAGTTCTGATCGAAAAAAATGCCGCGTTAAGCTGGCCTCCAACAGATACGGCACGTCAATATGCATAAATACCCCACTAGTACATATGGGTACTCTGGCTTCATCCCCTTTCGGAGTCTCTACTTCTCCATTGTTGAATGCAAAATCGAATAGGGACCATATCACTTCTGTTGTCTCTGACGTGTTCATTTTACAAAAGCGCTCTGTTCCCCAGCGTCGCCGTCATGGAACATATTCCACCATGGCCCGAAGCAATAGAAATGAGAGCTCAGAGTTCGTTCTAGCGCAAACATGAACACCTCGATACACATTCCTTATTACGAATCCGCCGAATACGATCATTCACCCCACTAATGAGACGACTTGGACCGAAGTATGCCCCGAGACAAGGGTCCAGGCCCACATGCTAAATGACCCAAATTTATGAACAGTACTTGGCGGCATACCAGTGAAGGTTTGTCTGAAGTTGCCAATCGTGATTCTCGCCCACAACGATAACATGTAAGAGTTGGGCGATGATCCAATGAGAATACATGGAAATGGAATAAATGTTATCATCAGGCGTACCATTAATTATAATGGAAGGTTTCTTTATTTTTATGTATATCAGACAGCACATAATGTTACTAGTGATTATCGCAAGTATGTGAGAGGTACTTCATTCCTAGCGGAATAATCTATATAAAAAGCATTATGTGCTGGCGAGAATTAATATTGTCATAACAAAATACATACCTGTCTTTATAAGGGAAAGTCGCGCCATCTTCCAATAAATAAGTAGAGCAGCCCATCACTTCAAGAGAGACTAACGAAACTAGTAGTCCGGTGCTAGTTAACCCCGAGTACCTCTTAGCATCATCACATTGCACACTCATGAGTTCCATCCATTGACTCTACCACGTTACGACGATATTTCCTGCATTTCGCCGGCCTATCACATTAAGGTCCAACACTTCTAGCTGTCTTCAGCCACGCCTGAATGCAGCCTCGAGCTTGGGATCTGCAGAAACACATTTCCGTGCCTGGTGGCTCTCTCCTCAAACTTAATTTCTTCACTTATGCGAGACTTCTAGTATATTGAGGGATTAATACGAGCCCTAGGCCCATTATTCGCTAAAGAATACCAGCTTGTTTCTTCAGATCTCTATTAACGGATGCGACAGACTCTCGGGCACCATACACCTCTTCTGAAATATCATCCAAATCATCTATTGACCATGTACATGATTAAATTCCTTGCAAGGTGCGACAAATTAAACAGCATAGATGCTAACTGAATTGATCCCAACACGGCCGGTTTCAGTACATGTGGTAGAAATGACAAGCTCGGCATTGAGAGCAAAGTTCTCTCCTTTTGAAGTGCCCGCATCGCCTACATTGAATGCAGCAATTTGATAGGGGCCATATCCATAAGCTTGATCAACGTAGATCCAGCGGGCCAAGTGATCCACCACTGGAATATTCTCCACAATTACTCTACCACCTAGCGTTATTTTCGTGGGACAAGGAGCAACATTAGCGTAGGTGTCAGGACGCGACATAGTAATCGAGATCTCGTAGTTGGCCCCGGGGCAGATGTGGACAAATTGAGACGCCCTAAATTTAGCGTTGGGGTGACGTTCCAAGAAATTAAACCAGGGGACTTGGTTGAAAGTCCAATCCCTGAAATGCGGGTTGAGGTCCATGGAGTATAAGGATCAGCAAATTGGCCGTTGGTGACAGCTTCTGTTGGGTAGCATTGCTCTATAACCGCGGGTGGTTCCCAGCAGGTACCTTGATAGCAATAGCCGCTCGAGCAAACATTACCGCATCCGCCGCAGTTGCGAGGATGCGTCAGGAAGCTGAGGCATACATTCCCACAGCGGTCTTCACTACAAGCACAATTTCCGCTGGAACAGTGCGTCTTGGAGGGGCAGGAGTAGTTGCACCCCCCGCAGTTGTTGTTGTCGTCACCTCGAAGAATGGTACAGGCGGGTTGACCATTGACGCTGCAAATGCCCTGGGCAATGCCTGCCTTTTTCGGGGGCACCGACTTCTGACACTTCGTACACTCGCATCTTTCTCGATTCGCCGTATTGAAGGCTTCAACTCCTGGGCTCGCACTCACAACGGTGTAATAGAAGTCAGCCGTGCCACGACAAGCCGGCCAGAGCTGAGGTATCACAGGTCAGTTCAGAGTCCAACGGGAAAGATGATGGAGTGATACATACCCACCACGTCCAAATGCTACCCAATAATTCATTACATTTCCCCCTCATGCACGTGAGGAAGACATCATTGCAAGTCTCAAATGTCTCTGAGCACTCGTCGTAGCAGTTGTCATGGCCATCACAACATGTGCCATAATTCCAGTCTGGAACGTATGATCCTATGCCGTTGTCCGATCCACAGCCATTAGGGTTATTTCCTCGAGCTCCGGACTTCAGAGTAGCAATGATATCTGCCGGACGGTTCGGGCAGCGTGGTGCCGAACCTTCCGCGGCGTACGTTCGACGCATCTTCGGCGTCGGTGCCGGCACTGTTTCAAGTGGCGTAAATGCATCTTTGGGTAGAAGGACAATAGTCCCGTGGTTTGTTCCATCAGCAACGATAAGCTCTGACCCATCGTCGGTGGATCGCCACTTGTAGGATGTATTATCTACGACGATTTCCATCTCTCCACCACAAGAGACACTGAAGATTGTGGTGATGAGATTGTTTTGGACGCTTCCGTGTGTGGATTGAGTGGTGAACACAACCTCTCCACTATCAGCCTTTTTCGCAATGTAGAGTTTTGTATTTCCATCGACTAGAACCACGTCGTAAATACTGGAAGAACATCAGCGGACTGGTAGATAGTCATATTATCGGTGGTATCCTTACCCGGAAGGCCCATCCGAAGGTTTCTCGAATCGATAAGTCAGAGGCTAAAGTTTGAGAAATCGCCTCTCTCAATCGCCTCGGCTTCAGTGGTAGGAGCCGCAGGGGGGGCAGGCTTTCCATTTCGATTGATCAAGTAACCAATGCCTCCATCAAGAAGATACTGGACGGCATGTTAGCTAAATATTTCCCTGGCGATGTCAACTTACGAATTCAGCAGCAGAATTGGACGCATCTACGACGCAGTCTTTTTCGATCGGTTCAGCAGGGGCGAATGTGAACTCTGGGGCCGCGGTTTCCGCGAATGTTGGCAGTTCGACTTCGTAGTACGCGTAGTCTGACAGCCAGTCGGCGTTGGTGGGAAGCTCTACGGACGACGTTTGCACAAGTGACGGGCTGTCGAGTGGCAACGTGAGAACCGACGTAGAAATGACAGTGGAGGTGACGGTGTCGGCTACTTCTATGTACGTGGTGACCGATGCCCCAATGCAAAAGCAGGCGCTGCGGTAGTCTGATTCTTCGGGACATGCGCCGGCATATGTAGGGAGCGAACGTGTGGTTACGGGTATCACACGCTTCTTAAGACTGCTGCCTGCGGGAGGGACAGCTGTCGTCGTCGTGCTCCCTTCTATGAAGGTGCTGTACTCGGTTTCCGTGACATATTCCGTTCTATACACTGTCAGCCAAAGAAGAGCAAAGGATTTTGCATCGCACTCACGAAGCTACTGGTGTCTCGGTCGACCTGAGATAGGTGAAACACTGAGCCAGGCGAGTAGCGCTCACTGCAGGCGGCAGGTTGGTTCCCGCAACCCCACGAGCACACTCATCCACACAGCTTGGCGAAGCCTCAGCAGTAGAGAGGCCAGTCGTTTCGGAACTCGCGAGGGTGCTTGTGTCGGAGCCTGATGTAGCAACGCGAAGCGTACTGGAACCAGTCGTGTCAAGGTCTGACGTAGCAAAGCTGAGGGTACTGGAGCCAGTCGTTTCGGAACTCGTGAGGGTGGTTGCGTCGGAGTCTGACGTAGCACTGCTGAGCGTACTCGAGCCAGCTGTTTCGGAATTTGTGAGGGTGGTTGCGTCAGAGCCCGATGTAGCAGCGCTGAGGGTACTAAATCCAGTCGTGTCGAGTGCGTACGAGGAAACTTTGCAAGGACCAGCATTCACCTGAGTAAAGCTCAATGCAGCAAGAACGACAATAGACTTGATTGTCATCATTTTGATGCCGGGGCCAACACAGTGGTTTCCGAAACTTGATAATGCGATCGAGTCAGAACGAAATCATAGGCTAACTAACGGCGCGCGGCAGTGTCTTTAAGACGAGACGAACCAACCCCTAACTTGAGCCCAGGCGTAGACCTCGTGGCATATCGTCGACTCGCTTCGTATGAAAACAGCCCACAACAGCCACACGGACTAAGTAAACAACGTCTAAGGCTTAGCATACGAAAGAGCGTAAAGCCATGGCGGCCTTCAACCACTGAGGCCATCAGAACAGTGCATTTTTCACTTGTTGTTGTGGAGTGCCGTATTTAAACACAAATAGTCTCGATTAAAGTCGCCCCAAGTGGAGAATGATCTCAACAGGGCCAAATAATTCAGGGGTAATGGGACACCAGCGGCTATTTAGCTCATGGGGGAGATTGCTGAACCACACGACTTAGCGCCTTGGCAACGGTGTCAATTGCCGACTATTTCTATAACCTCAACAACCAGAGTCGCAACCGCAAGAAAACGAAGTCTACAAATCCCGGTAGACGTCCAAGTTAAAAATCTTGAATTAGAAACAACAAGACTCGAATTAGCCCTACAGGGCCTTGTCAAGACACTGCTCTGCCTGCGGTCACGATTTGAGCTTATCGGTAGCGGCCAACCTAGACTCCTTTCGAGCGAGACTATTGAATACCCTACCTGTACAGTAGTTGTAGCGGCAACCTAGTCCGAAAACATAACTTTTTCCACTGTATCCTTCGTTTCTTTCAGCTGCTCATTATCTCTAGTTCTATCTAAATTCGGCCGTCTCAGCCCCATGATCTTTCAGCTCAGTGTTCCTGCGTGAAAGCCGATGCGGCAAATCTAACGCCACAGGTTCAAGGCAGACCAACACTTGACCCCTGACGAACAATAATCAAAATTCTGAGTATCTCCAGCATAAGCACAATATTAACAATATTTTGTGAAAAAGTCCGGGGAAAATCCGGCTCTTTGATCTAGGGTAGTGTATGGAAGATTGGGCTCATCCACGGTCTCAAACGGGCCCAAATTATAAGTTGAACTACTATGTACACATGAGCTTGTATCGGTTGGAACACCAATGCAGCTCAGTAGCCGGCTGCTAAATCTTACCGTTCTAAAATTCCAAATCTCTTCTGTTTGCACTTAATGCTGCTACTACTCATAACTCCCTACGACTATCCAAAGCTTATCCATCTAAGTCGCACAGAATCTTCTCAAGAACAGTTATAGTGATGCACAAACCACTGACTGGAATCCTTTTTTTTTCAGCAGTTGAATAAAATTCATTTTATTAGAATTTGTTATTCCAAGATTTGTATACAATTATTATATTTTAGCCTGTACTTAATTCGTGTAAGTAGGAATATGGTATCTATGTACCAACTTTTGTTTCTATCGGCCCGCAAATAAAATAAACTTACATTATATAGCTAAATGTTATGGAAGTAAAAGGAAATTCTTCTATAAGAATGATCTTAAGTCTGGAACCAGAAAGGGCGAAATTCATTCGGCAATCTGACAATGTTTCCGAGCTACTAAGTGGGGTACAAGTCCACGTCGCATTGCGATGGTTGACGTTATTGAAGCCACGCGCGCATGACAAATGCTTGATTAGAAATCACCCATGCCATGATTGCATCATTCTACCCCCTCAATCAAGACCCTATAAGCGACCGATACTCCCGCCTCAATTGCACAAACCACAGATCAAGAACATTTGCTTTCTGTATTAAGTACCAGCACCTCAAGATGGCTCCTATTCGTACCGCTATTGTCGGCCTCTCGGCATCCGCCAAAACCTCGTGGGCTAGCAACGCACATCTTCCGTATCTGCTGTCTGCCCGTGGCCGATCCCGATACGAGATTGTAGCCCTTTGCAACTCGAGCGTCGAAGCTGCTCGCAAATCCATTGCGCACTACAACCTGCCAAAGGAAACCAGGGCGTATGGTGACCCTGAATCACTGGCTAAGGACAACGACGTTGAATTTGTGGTCGTGTGCACTCGAGTGGACGTCCATTACGGCACCGCCTTGCCCAGCGTCAAAGCTGGAAAGACGGTATTCGTGGAGTGGCCTCTCGCCCAAGATAGTGCTCATGCAGAAGACCTCTCCAAATCTGCCAGAGAAAGCGGAAGCAAAACTATTGTCGGTCTTCAAGGTCGCAGTGCTCCACCCGTGGTCAAGCTTCGCGAGCTATTGCAACAAAGCCGAATTGGCCGGGTTTTGAGCAGTGAAATACATGCGGCAGGCGGCTCAATAGACCGTGACTTGCTGCCTTTAGGGCTGAAGTACTTCACCGAGAAGGCTATTGGCGGGAATATCGTCACAATCGGCCTTGGACATCGTGAGTTCGCATCCCAATGCTTGTCGTGATATTTCTAACAAATGTAGTGTTTGATCAAGTGCAGTATGTCTTGGGCGAACTCAGCGACTTCAAGGGTCGTGTTCAGATACAGAGGCCCAATGTGAGAATCCGCGACCCCGCAACGAACAAGGTCATCGAAACGGTCAAGTCCGACGTTCCCGACCTAGTGTTCACAGTTGGCACACTCTCTGAGTCCGCCACAAGCCAAGAGGGGGCCAGTGTGCTCCTCCGATTCAGACGCGGTCAACCTTTCAAAGGTGATCCAGCCTTGGTCTGGACTATAAATGGCGAGAAAGGAGAGATCCGCTTGATAGCTCAGGATGGGACAGCATTGCATGCAAGTGCATACTCAGGCCCTGTGACTATAGAAGTGCACGATTTCGCAACCGATGAGGTTGAAACGGTACAATGGGGTTGGAAAGAGTGGCAGGAAGAGTTGCCTGTTCTGGCCAGAAGCGTCGGCGCGGTATATGAGAGCATTGCAGATGGCGACATTAAGAGCTTGCCATCGTTTGATGATGCTTTGGTGCGCCACCAACAGCTGACCGGAATAGTTGAAAACTGAAAGCACTCAGTACGAGTCCGATTAATATCGGTACGAAAGAACAGCAGCTAATTAAGTGACCAAATGTATTCTGCTTCAAAATAAATGTCTATGCAATGTGGCAATAATGTCTTGAATGCGTACTGTAAATGCATACGGTGCCTCCATAGGATAAGGAAAGTGTTCTTCACATTAGTTACAAAGAGAAACATCATACATTGTAGTGATCCCGGGACCATGATGAGGCGAAAATTGCAAATGTTGTAGGGTAGGCGCTGTTGTACCACACGATGGAATACCATTCCCGGTTAAATTCGGCATAACCTGTGTGCATTGCTAACATTGACCAGCGCAGATATGACCTAAAAAGGCCATATTATTCCTTCCCAGCGGATTTCCCGTCAGAGAACCACCCATATACAAGGAAGCATTTTACCTATCATAATGAATTCTCTATTGATGTTAAAATAGGTAAAAAGACACTTTTAAATCCACATAACGGACTTCATATGGACTAGAAGCAGGAACAGCCTTAAAGGGAACTCTGTTTAAATGCTAAATTATGGTAAAGTTCATTATATTTGTTTCTTAACCCGAAGTCGAACCAAGGCGCAGAACTTCAAGTGAAGAATTATCAAGAGTAGGAAGCCTGCATGATCATCTTAATAAAGTCCAGGTCTTCCCGAGCATCCACAGCCGAAGTTTTTGGGCACTTCTTCTTCGTCGCGCAATGATAGAACTCCAGAAACTCCAGCGTGAAAGGATCCTCGTAGGTCTTCCTAACCGTGCGCTCCTGGTAGCCGTCGCCCTTGGCACTATCGAGCTTTTCTCTGATGGTCATAGTGACAGGAAGCCCCTTCACATATGGGGTATCGTACTCAACGCGCACGATCTTTTCTCGAGAGTAAATCTCGATGTGACAGTCGAACCTGGGGACATCAATGATGCCTGACTCGTACATGACGGGAAAGCCCTTATACTGGAACAGCACGTTCCAAATTGGCAACCCGAGGGACGCGCCAATAACTCGTGAGGGCATACCAACCATCTCCCGCAAAGCAGAGAAATCGTGAACGCCAAGTCTGGGAGGTGAGCGTCAAAGGTTAGCGATGTGTGCTTCTACTTCACGGACCGGGGTGGGTCAGTACCGCAACGTACCCTGTGAATAACCTATACAGTGTCATTGACTCATCTGTTGCCTCAACTCCAAATTCGTCAATGAGTGCTGCCTTGACCATCTCTTCCTCGGTCGAGTGCATATCTGCAGCGGCTTCTTTTGAGAAGTCCGTATATTTCTTAGGGAACGTGCCAGACTGATCGACAAACGAGCTGTTTTGCCCGATGATATCTTTCCAGTGTCAGATGCTTGTTGTGGAAAATATGGGTAAACTGCAAACATACCTCTGACCCGTATGTACTCTATTTTGTCCATACTTCCGACCTCCTCCAAGGCATCTAGAAACGCCTCGGCATATCGTCTCTGGTATCCTACAAAGACCCTCGCCTCCGAGGTCTGCTCTGCGGCGATGATAGCATCAAGGTCGCGATAGTTCAATGCGAGCGGTTTCTCGACCAGCACATACTTGTTGTGCTGAAGCGCCAGGATCGCTTGTGAAGGATGGAATGCGTTGACATTGCAGATGACAACGACGTCAGTATCGGGAGAAGCAATCAGTTCTTCGGGACTTGACGTCGTCTTGGGCGTTCCTCCAACAACCTTCTTGCTACAGTGCTCAAGGGCTTGCTGAGACACATCACAGATATACGTGATACGATAATAACTAGAGAGATTGTTCAACACGAGAATGTGAGATACCTGGGATGGAAGATTATTAGTATCGTGTGAATATAAATTCGATAACATGAGATTCAAGACAAACCTGAGCGACTTCTCCCAAACCGATGATTCCGACTTTGAGGACCTTTCGAGATTCATTACCGTTAGATGCTTCAGCCATGTTTGCGAGTGAGTACAGCACCGAATACGGAATTTTGTTTTAAGCTGTCTGATGAAAGCTGGGTCGCTCTTTATATCATCACGCCGAGATGGAGGCGGATGCCATAGTATCCAACAGTACATAGATGACTTACTCAATTATCAAAATGTATCATCGGCATTACGGAAGCACGGCATCCGTTGGATGAGGTCTAGATCATTCAATGTCAGCTTGTAACCTGCAATCTCGCCCCCAATTCATGAGGTGGCAGCACCGAGTTCTTATTTCCGGAAGGATTCGAGTCCGCTGCAATGTCACGTTGAACGACCGGCAAAACGGACCGTATTATGCTGTCACGTAGATTGCCGAGGGCTCACTGGCCAACATACGCAAGATCCTTGCATGGCACGTGCGTTGATCATCATCGGCTACACAGGTATGCATATGCATCCGGCATACGGCTGCCCGAACCTCAATATCAGGTCTAAACCCCCAAGCAAGGGGCGTGCCATCGAAAATACGCATCGACGGCCCGCCGTCTTCAGTCCCTGTGGCACAGTACAGTCGCGCATTAGGCGCGCGGTGCTAAATAAAAACTCAATAATTAGAAATCACTGAATGCACAATCAAGGAGTCATGTAAAGTGCATCACCCGGGAACCGGGAAGGATTGCCAAGGGTAAATTGAGATTGTTACAGTAACTTCAGTTGAATCCGGAGATTCAACCGGAAGGATTGGGTGAGCTTGCATTGCACTTAGATTTTCCAATGTTGCCATTGACTCTAGCTCCTCCGCAAGATGACTGGCTAAAGATCGACTCTTCTCCAAGTTTGATGTTGGTAAACTTCTCCGTCGGTTATACACACTGTTCTTCAAGATGACTGATGTTAATGAAACGACTGCACCATGGCGGGTATACTTGTACGGCGCTGGGTCTATAGCATGGCGACATGGCGTTGCGGCGGAAAGCCTAGGGCATGATGTCCAGCTGTTTGCCGCCGACCCCTCGAGAAATGCCCGAGAAGCATTGCTCGCCAAGTTCCCCAAAGCTACAGTTTATGAGGATGCTGAGGCCATGCTCGCCAGTTCTGCAGGGCAGCAGCGCGACATAGTCGTGATTGCCGTGCCTCCATGCTTGCACCACGCGGCGACGCTCCTTGCTTTTCAATCCAACCGCCATGTCCTCTGCGAAAAGCCTCTTGCCACATCCGAGATAGAGATGGCTGAGATGCTAGCCGCTGCTGATAGCTCCGGTCGGATATTTGGAGAATGCAGCTTTCGCTATCTCGGCAACGGAGCCTTGGACCGCGCCCGTCAATTGATCGAGACGGGAGGAATTGGCTCTGTTTACCACGCCCGCTTCATCAACCGCCAACCACGATCTCGCGCTGGGATCGAGTACCAACCATCGAGCAAATGGTTTTTGGACAAGAAGAAATCTGGCGGGGGCACCATCTTCGACTGGGGCGTCTACGATCTCACCATGTTCTTCGACGTCCTCCGCCCCGTCGCCGCCACAGTCAATAATGCTTGGTTGGCCACGCCGACGACCGGTGCCGATCCATCCGAGCCTCCCATATCCGTCGAGACACATGCTGGCGCGACCCTGACATTGACATTGGAGGATGGTACCGTCGTCCCGTTTGATTGGGAGCGAGCGAGCGGTTTCCACGGCGACCCTCAGGTTGCTCTGAATGTCGACGGCACGACTGGAGCTCTGACGTGGGAATGGGTCCCGACTTTTGACTACAAGGACCAAGTCGACGAGGCAAAGGAAGGCTTCAAGCTCGTACACTATGCGGATGTCGATGGCAAGGTTGATGCTAGGGAGGAGAAGTTCCCTGCTTTCGGATGGGAGGATGCAAACCAACGTCCCTTGCTCTCCTTTGTTGACTTGATCGAAGGCCGCGAGAGTCTGGCTCTTTCCAGGAGCAGGCTCGAGTTCAACTTTGGTGTGGTATCGGCTATTTACAAGTGTGCTGCTGAGGGCAAGCCCGTTCATGTTCAGCTAAAGTAGGGTAAGGCCAGATATATGACGGAATAGAAGCATGTTTCTTGAGATGAGATTGAACAGTGCATACCTTAAATACGTGTTGAAGTAATATGGTCGCCTCCGACCTTAGAACTGTAGGATGAAGAAAGGTCGAAGGACTTTTCAAATCACCGTGTATAGTAAAAATGTACATTTACTGATGGACCGCCAGTAGCTATTTTAGTTAGACAATACCCTTGAGGTTGAGTGAGGCGACAAGGAGATGGGACAGTTTAAGAGGAGTCTACAGGTTCGAATCGAGCCGTGATGCGATAATCTTGGTTACCAATATACTCGGATATTATGCAAAACTAGACTAGCTATGAATAACAATTGTAGACGTGTGTTTAATTCTCGCACGCATCCCTTGATCTGTGTGTCCCAATTCCATACCTCGTTAAAGGGACCGACCAAGTCCATTTTCTTTCTCCGTTTCCTGCCCGAAGTGGAAAGCGGCTGAGATCCTCGCCGTCACAGCCTCTCAGCAGATGTCCCTGGCTCCACCTTCTCGCTGCCGCCAGGAGCAGTTGTCTCCGAGGCTTCTTCCTGATCGACCTTGGCCTTGGAAGTACGGAATCGGAATCCAGCCTCGTTCCACCTCTTTCCAAAGCCATATGCCGGATGACAGACAGTCAAGAGCATAGATGCTAGTATAACCATGACTCCATCGAGGACCATGAACTCAACTTCCTTATTGGCTAGCTCTCCCTTGAATCCCTCGCTCAGCTCGACGGATCGGAAAAGGGTTCGAATAAACAAGCATGCCGTTGCGCCAAAGATTGCTTTGCTAGTTGTCAACAATCTAGGAGGACAAGTGATGTTGGATCTCTAATACATACCAATCAGGAACATCTTGAACCGTTTGCTGTTGACAAGATCGGTGAACTCGGGGTTGCACAGGTCGGGGTTCTTTCTCACGCGCCAAAAGAACTCGAGACTGCTGGCGGAGAATGCAAATAGAGAAGCGACCTGAATCGAGAGACCTGCGACAAGAATGTTGGTTCCCACATCGATCTACAAGTGTCAAATTGTCAGCATAACCTTCAAGAGCAATCGTATTGCGACGTTGGCTAAGGGGGGTTGTGTGTAGTACCATGTGTGGATTGGTCAGAGGCGTAGATGCAGCGATGCCTCCACCGACGGCCTGAACAACCAGACTAATGATGTCGCATCCCAAGAAAAATGTGGTGTACGTCCGGGGCTTGATTCGACTGATAGACTCCCCGTGAACCACTACGATCCGCCCGAGAGTCAGGTAGATTGCGGCCGCGATGAAGACGGGACCGATGGTCAGAGTGATGAGATACCACAAGAAGTAGTCCCTGCTGAACGGGTTCCCATTTATCAGTACCCGGGAGACGTAGCCAAGGGTTTCTGTCAACAAGCCAAGGCACATGGTTATCATGAAGCCCCTCGTTTTGTACCGTATGCCTAGATAGAGTTGACAGATTGCAAGGATGGCCATGATGGCCAGGAAGACGACATTCCCGGGAATACTCGGCCGGTAGTGAATGTAGCCCCATTGCTCTACGGAGCATGTGTCCAGGGTGCAGACGAAGCCTTCGATGTAGCCGTCGGGGGCCGACATTTTGAACCGAGTCGCTCGAGATACGGGGTTTGGATGAAGAAGAGAAGTTAGTTAGAGTGAGAATGAAAGATTTCCTGATTGCCCGTATTTAAAACTATCGACAAGTCAAGAGTCAAGCGCTTGAGGGAAAATAACGATACCGGTAGATTGGAAATGGGTGCGAGACTTTGTTGGCTCCTGTGTTTGCCGGTCTGTTGGTT
Organism: Cylindrodendrum hubeiense; assembly: GCA_014621425.1. NCBI lineage: Eukaryota > Fungi > Ascomycota > Sordariomycetes > Hypocreales > Nectriaceae > Cylindrodendrum > Cylindrodendrum hubeiense. The sequence continues at coordinate 101,808 of JAANBB010000062.1, read as the reverse complement.
GCTGTGCTGAGCACTTTGTTGGGTCGCAGTCGAGTGCGAGACATGCCTGAGCTCCCTCCTCGGCTGGCTCCCCTTGGATCCGGCCGTGCGACCCGAGAGTGCATTTGAATGCGTGTCGGGGCGGAAGCGACTCCCGGGCAATCAGGACGCAACCTCAATCAGAGTTGGTCCTGCGGCCGTTGTTGGTGGCGCGGAGTATTTGGCTAAATACGAAGCTCCACTTTACCCGGAGATCGGATGATTTCCCCATGGGGACCAGCCCAGAGCGCGGAGCGGGAGCCGCAAGTTAAAGGCACATACGTCGTGGTGCATGTAGAAGAGACGAGGGGTGTCCCTGCTGACAGGGGTAAATATGGCGTCTGCAATATGTGTGATGAGGAGAGTGAGAGATGCAGACAGATAGCTGGCCTCAGGAAGGCCGGAGTTGAGTGCTGCGCACGCTGTGCCGTCCGGCAAGGCGTCTGCATATCCGCGAACCAACACCACTATAGACGCGCGCCGCACGCCTTGCGCCCTGCCCATGATCACGTTGCGAGGCTCTTCTAATCAACTGCGCAGGTTTCCGCCGAATGGAGCTCGGGAGACTTGCTACTAACCACCTTGGTTCGACGGGACGAGAAATTACCGAAGCACTGCATCACATTTCAACCGTGTGCTTGTCCCCTCGAGATTACAGAGTCGTACAATACACACACGCCACACCATTAGGATCATGTTGTTGTCATTAGGTCCGGATCTCAGGAGATGTAGGGTCGACATGGTTCGGAATCTTCGGGATCAATTTGCGGCAATAATATTATTTATCGATGTGAAGGATTCACGGCATCCTCCACAACATGGATATGTCGTCCGACTAATGCTTATCAACTTCAACTCAGGCTCCTTTCGCGGTCTGGGCCGTGAAGGATCGCGACTATCCCAATATGAGTCTTACTGCTTTGCCGTATCAGTCCTGTGAGGCACAATATGTGTCTAAGGTCACGGATCCTTCGCCCGTATCCCGACAACTCCTGTGTTCCCGAGAGCTGACGTGGCTCGCCATCAATGCTTGCTTTTACGTTAGCAGGAATTAGTGATTCAGCAGGAACTGTCAGTCCTCGCTCCAGCCGGTGCGCGCTTTTTGTAGAGTCGAGCTCAAGTTCAACATGGATATTGAGATCACAACTGCCGCATGCTAGTGATGACTGAATCCAGAGCCAGATAGTGTCTAGTTTGTATTAAATAGCCGTGTTCCCATGTGGAATCTTCTCTGTAGCATTAAGCTTGGCCCAAGAAAACTAAGTTACGATCAATCTTGGCCCGCTGCCGTTTTTACTTGTTAGGTTCTCTTCAAAATATCTCCTTTGAAATTCTTTTCTTGGTCACGAACATGACTGAGCTAAGCCCAAGTCCCATTGCCATCATTGGCATGGCATGTCGTCTGCCTGGTGGTTCAGACAACCCGGACAAGCTCTGGGACATGCTTTCCGAGGGCCGAAGTGGCTGGCGTGAGATTCCCGCAGACCGATGGAACAAGGATTCGTTCTATCACCCCGACCCTGAGGCTAAGGAGGCCGTCAACTTCAAGGGTCTCTACTTCTTGGATCAAGATATCAATGCTTTTGATGCACGCTTTTTCAATATCCACCCTCATGAAGCCCACTGTCTCGATCCGCAACAACGCATCCTGATGGAGACAACATACGAGGCCCTCGAGAATGCTGGGCAAACGATTGCGGGAATTAAAGGCTCTGACACCTCTGTCCATGTCGGAGCTTATGCTACTGAGTAAGTGGTTCGTCTTAGTGTTATGTGGGAGCGGGCTATGTAGCCAAGCAATCCAACCCACCTCGCCCCACGCTGTGACATCAGACTAACATGCGCGCTTGCAGCTTCGAACGTATGGGTTACAAGGACACAGCAAAAACACCCAAGGCCCACATGATCGGCACCGGGATTGCAATCCTTTCCAACAGGATATCATACGTCTTTGATCTCAAGGGCCAATCCAGCACAGTGGACACTGGGTGTTCAGGAAGCATGGTGGCCTTGCATCAGGCATGTCATGGACTCCGAGCGGGGGAGTCAAAGATGGCCATTGTTGCCGGCACCCAATTGGTTCTCACCCCTGATCAGATTATCCCCATGAGCAGTGTCGGGTAAGTGAACACCTGACTTCCACTACGAACATCAGCTAATTACATCGGCTTAGAATGACAAACCCGGATGGTAAATGTTACGTCTTTGATAGCCGCGGCACTGGATACGCAAGAGGCGAGGGTGTCGTCAGTTTTATTTTGAAGCGTCTTGATGATGCGGTCAGTGACGGGGACAAAGTACATGCCATCATCAGGAGCACTGGCTTGAATCAGGACGGCAAGACAGCAGGCCTGACGCTCCCCAATCCCGTCTCTCAAGCGAATCTTATGCGACTTGTATACAAAAATGCCGGCCTTGACCCAGCAGATACATGCTATGTTGAGGCCCACGGAACGGGAACCCAAGCTGGTATGGAACCATCTCTCTTTCTCTCTCTTTTCTCTTTCCCTTGAACCCCCATGGACAGATTCTAACGGATTTACAGGCGATAGTGCGGAGATAGCATCCATCGCGGAAGTCTTCTGCCCTGGAGGCCAACGTGAGGAAGATCTATATGTTGGCTCTATCAAATCGAATATCGGGCATCTTGAAGCTTCAAGTGGTGTCGCAGGGTTGCTCAAGGCAATCCTGGTATTGAAGCACGGAGTAATCCCGCCCAACGTTGACTTCATCAAGCCCAAGCCTACCCTGCATCTTGAGGAGCGGAATATTAAGGTATGAATCATGCGAGAAGGATCTCATATTACCTGTACCACTGCTGATTATTTACCCAAAGATTGCGACTGAGATGGTTCCTCTTCCCTCGTCAAGTGGTCCCCGGCGAGTGTCTGTCAATTCTTTCGGCTACGGCGGGACCAACGCCCATGTCATCTTGGAGGCCCCATCTACCTACGAGGAACAGGAAAAGGTCACAGTCTCAACGACGTCAAATGGCACCAATGGGAATTCAAAGGAAGCTATTGGTACCAACGGTCATTCAAACGAAACCATTAGCACCAATGGGCATTCGAAGGAAGCTTTTGATACCAACGGCCATTCAAACGAAACTAATGGCACCAATGGTCATTCAAAGGAAGCCAACGGCACCAATGGGCATTCAAAGGAAGCCAATGGCACCAACGGGTATTCAAACGGAACCAATGGCACCAACGGGCATTCAAAAGACACGAATGGCACTAATGGTCAGGTAGAGGAAACAACCAAGTCTATACAAGAGAAGACTTCTCATGACCCTGCAGCTAACGGGACCAACGGACTGAATGAGAACCAGTCGGACCGTGACACTGCCAACGTGAAGACCGAAGGTGTACAAGGCCCTCAGCTCTTCGTTTTGTCGGCTCGGTCTGAGGCTTCCTTGCAAACTATGGTGTCCAACTTGCAAAACTGGGTCTCTTCTCATAATAATTCATCTTCCTTCTCCGACCTTGCTTACACTCTCTCAACACGTCGATCAGAGATGCACTTTCGCTTCAGTGCGGCAGTGGCTAGCCACAAAGAGCTCATCACTCTGCTCGGCCAGAAACCCCGCATCACCAGGGCCATGACCAGTTTCCGCTCTGTATTTCTCTTCACGGGTCAGGGAGCACAGTGGCATGCCATGGGTCGGGAGCTTACCACAAGACAGCCGCTTTTCAGAGAGTCTATGCTCCAGTCAGATAAGATCCTGAAACAACTCGGGGCAGAATGGAGTCTGATCGACGAACTGTCCAAAGATGAGCATAGCTCGCGAGTTGGGGAGGCTGAAATCTCTCAGCCGTCTACCACGGCCATACAGATCGCATTGGTGGACCTCCTCAAGAGCTTCCACGTCTTTCCCAATTATGTTATCGGTCACAGCAGTGGCGAGATAGCTGCGGCCTATGCTGCGGAGGCCCTGGATCATGAAACAGCGCTCGAGATATCATATAGGCGTGGTTTCATGTCACAGGCCTGCGCACGTGTCATCTCGAGCAGAGGTGCCATGATGGCCGTCGGCTTGGGCGAAGACGATGTGAAGAGGTACATTGACCAGACCCGGAAGGGGCTGGTCTGCGTTGCGTGTGTCAACTCTCCCGTCAGCACAACCATCTCTGGAGATGAGGCTGCTATTGATGAGCTGAAACAGATTCTTGATGAAGAGTCCATCTTCAACCGCAAGTTGAAGGTGGATACGGCTTATCACTCTCATCATATGAAGAAAGTTGCTGCCGAGTACCTCGAGTCCATCGTGCACATCAAGGCGCGCACGCCAAACCCTGCCATCAAGTTTTACTCGTCTGTCCTCGTTGCAGAAAAGGTTGATGATTTCGATGCCCAGTATTGGGTTAACAACCTGGTATCCCCAGTTCGTTTCGGCAACGCTCTGGAACTCCTCTGCCGCACAGAGCTTGTTGGTATTGAGCCGGCACCATTCACTCTGTTCACAGAGGTTGGCCCACACGCTGCCTTGGCTGGTCCTGTCAGACAGACCATCAAGGGTCTCGACTTGAATGGCTTCAAATTCAACTATTTTCCCACCCTGGTGCGAGGCCGCGATGCTGTTATCGGTCTTCTGGAGACAGCAGGCAAGCTATTCGAGATTGGATATCCAGTGTCATTGCGGGCGACACTGGGTGGACAAGATAGAACAAAGCCTGCTGCCTTGGTTGATGATCTTGCTCCATACCCTTGGGATCACTCCACAAGCTATCTCTACGAGTCGAACCTCAGCAAGCAGCATCGCTTCCGAGCGCACCCACCACATGATCTCCTGGGTTTGCGGGTCCCTGGAACCACTGTTCAGGAGCCCACTTGGCGTAACTTTCTTGGCGTCGACAGCCTGCCGTGGCTGAGAGATCATGTTGTCGATGGTTTTGCCATCTATCCTGCCTCAGCGTATATCTGCATGGCTATAGAGGCAATGCATCAAATTAGCACCGATAGACGGATCCAGGGCGTCATCTCTCAAGTCCATCTGAAAAACCTGTCATTCTCCAAGTCAATCATGATCCCCGAGCGACGCTCAGATGGGCTGACATCCGACGTTGAAGTTCTCCTCACGTTGAAACCCGCAAGACACTTGGTCGACCGCACGTGGGAGACTTTTCGCATCATGGCTCTATCCCCGGAGAATGAATGGCATCAACATTGTTCTGGAGATATCATGCTTGAGTGGGTGTCCAAAGAGGACGAAGTCGAAGGCGTTCGTGAAGAGAACATGACAACCTCGAGCCGCCTCAAGCACCTCCAAGACATCATAGATGCATGCGACACAAAGTTTACCGGCGAAGATCTTTACAAGAACTTTTCTGATAACGGCAATGTGTATGGTCCTACTTTCACATGTATCCAGTCAGCACAGATCGGCTCGGATGGGGGTATCGCTGAAATTAGCATCCCCGACGTGGCGAGTATGATGCCTCGGCAGCACCAGCAGCCGCATGTTATCCACCCGGCTTCTTTCGATGCCGTCTTCCAGCTGGGAATTCCCTTGTACCGAAGAAATATTGGAAACGGTCCTGTGATGCCTACAAGCATGGACGAGTTGACCATCAACTACAATATCGGCAGCAAACCCGGAACCAAATGGGTCGCGGCCACCACTGTGAGCGAAAAGGGATTTCGGTTTGCTCGTATTGAGATCATGGTGTTTGAAGAAGTGGCTGAAGGTGAGCCCCTGGTGCCGGTCATCAGTATTCGCGGAGGATCTCTTCGCGGGATTGGCGAGGCGCCAGTTGACGAGAGTACACTTCCGTTTCATCGCAAGATGAGCTATGCTCTCGAATGGCAACCCGATGTCGATCTTCTTCCACTTCAGAAAGGAAGTGAACAGCCCCAGTTGTTGGAGTATATTCAACTTCTAGCCTTTAAGCAACCGCACATGAAAATTTTGGAAGTGGGAGCCGGGACTGGAGGCGGCGTGGCACTGCCATTGATCCAAGCACTTGATCGTCCAGAAGGGTTATTGATCGATCGATACTGTTACACCAACACACACAGCGACGCCTTGGAGGAAGGCAAGAAATTGCTTCAGAAGTGGGTGGATCGTGTCGATAGCAAGATTTTTGATATTTCGAAGGATCTAGTGGAACAAGGGTTTCAAGAAGGCGTTTACGACCTCATCATCGCCTCGGACACATTTCACGAAACAGACTCCATCGATGAGAGCCTGGCTAACTCACGAAAGCTCTTGAAACCCAACGGACGACTGGTCCTCGGTGCACTACCAATCAAAGATAGACTTGACGACATTGCTGTCTCGTCAGAGGACGACTGGCGTGCACGCCTGGAGCGAAATGGCTTCCAGGGTGTGGCACCCGATCATGATAGCCTTGCCGCACGATCCCACATGATTGTCGCCAGAGCCATTGATGCGCAACCTACCTCACGAAAAGATTTCCCTCTCGTCCGCATTATCTGCCAGTCTCAGTCAGACGACGAGTTCACTTCTCTTGCTGCTTCAATAACGTCACAGATGACAAGTCTAGGATTTCCCTGCTTTTCAGGCGACTGGTCATCTGAACCAGTCAACGTTGAATCAATCTACGTCGTCATTGATAATATGGCGGACCCCATCCTTGCTTCACCAACCGCCGACAAGTTCACTCAAATTGTCTCGCTCGTCACTAAAGCAAAGAGCGTGCTGTGGATCAGCTGTCAAGCAAGCGGCGCAGATGTCTACAGCCCGGCCAAGGGTATGATTACTGGCCTCGCCAGAGTCGTGCGACGAGAAAATGAGGGTATGCGATTCGTCACTGTCAATGTACAAGACGACGTCATGTCCAGCCCAGAAGCCATGGTCTCTTGGCTCTGGGATATCGTTTCAAGGTCCTTTGTTACCCCGAACAGCGTGGAACGCTCCGATGAGGATGAGTACACTTTCAGCGACGGCCGGCTCCTCATTCCCAGAGTCCACGCTGATGCCAAGTTTAATGATTGGGTGAAGAAGGCCGTCTATTCCCAAGACATGGAAACTGGGCCTTTCCAACAAGCGGATCGACCACTCAGGCTGGAGGTTGAGACGCCGGGACTCCTGAGCAGTCTTCGGTTCGTGGACGACGAAACTCCTTCGAAGCCCCTTGGACCGTTTGAGCTAGAGCTTGAAGCCAAAGCCTACGGCGTCAACTTCAAGGACGTCTTCATCGCCATGGGACAGATGGTGCCTGGTGTCACCATGGCAGGTGAGTGTGCCGGTATTGTTCGCAAGGTGGGCTCTGCTGTCGTGGACAAGTTCAGCGTTGGAGATCGCGTATGCGGTATATTTGCCGAGCCCTTCTCGAGTCATCCACGCATCAACGGAACCTTCAGCTCTCACCTTCCGGAAACAATGCCATTCTCTGTCGGCGCGTCCATCCCTGTCATTTTCTGCACGGCGTACCACTGCATCGTCGAAGTTGCTCGCCTTCAGAGGGGACAGACTATCCTGATTCATGCCGCTTCCGGTGGTGTCGGTCAGGCGGCCATCCAGCTTGCCCAGAACATTGGAGCCGAGATCTTCTGCACCGTGGGAAGCAGCGCAAAGCGTCAGGTACTAATCGACAATTTCAACATTCCGCCAAGCCACATCTTCTCGTCCAGGCTTCGGACGTTCAAACAGGGCATCCTGCGGCTTACCCACAACAAGGGTGTCGACTGCGTCCTGAACTCGTTGTCAGGTGAATCGCTTCATGACTCGTTTGCAGTTCTTGCACCACTTGGAACCTTTGTCGAAATTGGAAAGTCTGACATCTATCGGAAGAATGAAATCAGCATGGTGCCTTTTGACAGCAGCGTCACATTTGCCGCGGTGGACCTGACAGTCTTAGCCCGACTCAAGCCAGTTAAGATGCGAGAGACACTCGACAAAGTACTTTCCATGTTCGAGGATGGTACTCTGCAAGCCGTGGCTCCCATAACAACCATGCCCATGGGTAACATCGAGGAGGCTTTCCGTCTGATCCAGTCCAGAAAGCATACCGGCAAGGTTGTTCTCGTTTGTAACGATCAGACGCAAGTCAAGTTGACCATGGCGCGCCCACAACCTCTCTGCCTAGAGAGGAATGGTACTTACGTAATCTCTGGGGGCCTCGGAGATCTCGGACGAAGAATTGCTAAGTTCTTAGCTGTCCATGGCGCGGGACATGTGGTGACGTTGTCTCGGCGGAAGCTCGAAGAGGAAGACCGGCTGGCCTTCCAGGAAGAACTGCGAGCCCTAGGATCAGAGTTACATATCATCGGCTGTGATGTCACCGATGAAGACTCAGTCCGATCAGCCGCTGCGGAATGTTCGGAAAACCTTCCCCAAGTAAGAGGAGTCATCCATGCAGGAATGGTTCTAAGGGTATGCTTCCATCCCAAGTTCTGACCTACTGCAGTGTAACTAATCATATCTCCAGGATCATCCTTTCGAAATCATGTCTCTCGACGACTACATGACAGCCATCAAGCCAAAGGTCCAAGGAACTCGAAACCTTGATAATGCCTTCGGGACTTCTAATTCTCTCGACTTCTTCATCATGCTGTCATCCATTACCGCCATTCTCGGAAAGTCTGGACAATCCAACTATTCAGTTGGCAACGCCTACCAGGATGCCTTCGCTCAGAGCAAAAAGACTTCAAGTTGCAGATACATAGCTCTGAATCTGGGTGCAGTCGACGGCTCTTTGGCAATCACGTCACTCCCTGCTGCACAGCAAGAGGTCATGCGACGGGGATCAGTTCTCATGTCATTTGAAGAAGTCTTCACGGTCTTGAGCTACGCCATGAGTCCACAGGCAGCCAATGATAGCCTCCACCAGTTGATTCTTGGATTCGACCGAAAGTCGATGGAGGGGGTCCATGATGAGGCCGGCCTTGCCAATCCCATGTTCAGCCAGATTCCTTACCTTGAGCAAAAAGGGGAGGTGACAAAAGAGGCCGCCACCGACATTGGCAAGTTGATTCAACAAGCAACTACCCCTGAGGAAGTCGAAAGTATTGTCGTCAATGGCATTTGCCAGCGATTTGCGATGTTCACCGCCTGCCCAGTCGAGGACGTCAGTCCGGATGTTCCGATGGAGAGTTTTGGTCTCGATTCTCTTGTCGCTATAGAGTTGAAGAACTTCCTTGTGCGGACTTTCCAGACAACGCTGCAAACATCCGAGGTTCTGGATGCTCTCAATATCGCGAGTCTGGCCAAGACCATAATTCTCAGATCCAAGCTTGTTTCTCAAAACACTGAAACAGTCGTCATGATAAAGGAAGACACCAACGGCATCGATAAAGCCCTGGAACCGACGATTGAAAGTGAGAGTCCCATCGCAAATCACGACTTCGATTGCTGTCGAGCGTCCAAGACCTTGAGCAAGCTTCCTCTTGTTGACTTCAATATTATGCTCGACGACTACCTCGACAAATCAAGAATTTTCTTCTCCCCTGAGGAATTCCAAACTCTGGAGAGGGATGTGGTAGAGTTTAGAAAGCCGGGAAGTGTGGGTCGGAAGTACTACGATTGCCTCTACGAGCAGGCTCACAACCCCGAGATCGAAAATTGGCAGGAAAATTACTTCCTGCAGAGTATGTACCTACAGAGACGCATGCCGCTCGCACCATTCAACAATTTCATGGCATTCCATCCGCTTGGGGAGATGGGTCATACTCAAGCGGAACGGGCAGCTCTAATTGCCAGCATCGCCTTCCAATCGAAGCAAGATCTCGAGGCAGGCCGATGGGAGCCCATGACGTACATGTTCAGGGCGAACTGCACCGACCTTTGGCAGCATATCTTCAACACTGCTCGCTTGCCCGGTGTTCCTTTCGATCGGATGGCAAAGTTCCCTGGTAATGATTATATGGCGGTGCTCCACCGTGGACACATCTTCAAAGTGATGCTCACAGACGGAGATGAGAATGTGTCAGTCGAAGCGCTGACGAAGACGTTCAATTCCCTCTTGATTCGCGAAGTCACTGAAGACAGCTGGACGAGTATTCTTAGTTCTGACGATCGCACTTCCTGGGCCGAGGTATGTTTAACCCAGTCTAGTTGACCATAATTGCTGCTGTGTACTCTTACTAATTATTTGACACATAATAGAGCCGGGAAGCTTTGATGGAGCTTGACGTGACCAACAGAGAAACCATCGACATGGTAGAAGCTGCTGCTTTCCTTGTCTGTCTCGACGATACAGAACCTACCTGTGCAGAGGACCGAATCAGGGACATGATGATGCTTAAAGGTTTCAACCGGTGGGTGGACAAGTCCATCGCGTTTGTGGTGTGCAAAAACGCGACTTCTGGCACATATGTGGAGCACACTTGCATTGATGTTAGTCTTACTGCTCCTTCGTTCCCCCCTTTTGAAGCTAGAAAATTGATTCGTTATAGGCAATGACTCTCTTTGCGATGCAGACTGTCATAGTTGAAGGTATAATGACTTACAAGCCGATGCAGCAGGTCAACGGACACGCGAATGGCGTTGTCGAGGTACCCAGAGAATTCACACTCAAGACAACACCGGCCATTGATGAGCGCATCCATCATGTGCGGCAGCGATTCGAGGAAGACATTACCCAATTCGGATACAGAGACATCGTTCTTTCTGAGTTCGGAAAGGATATCCTACTCGATCGTCATCTTCCCATCAAAGGCATCTTTGACCTCATGGGTCTGCTCGCTAACTACTATTACTACGGCTACAACGCCCAATCCTGGGAGGCTATCTCTATGTCTCACTACCACAAAGGTCGACCAGATATCGTGCAAGTCAACACGCCAATTACTGCGCACTTTTGTACCATCGCAGACGACGAGAGCCTACCGGCACGTGAACGGTTTGAGGTAATGCTTGAAGCTGCTGAAGCTCGGAACCAGACCATCAGAGATGCGTTTATGGGCCACTGCTACCAGCGTACTCTCAGGGCCCTTGAGATCTGCGCAGAGGAGGCTGGAGAGATACCCGATCTGTTCAACAATCCGCTCTACGAGAAGACAGTGGAGCCGGACCAGATGTTCTCAAATACAGATGGTCTTTCTCCCGAGTCTTGTTTCATCATGCAGAACCCAAAGAAGTTCTGGATGACGTACTACGTCACTGATGCAGGGTGAGCAAGAATTATTTCCTAACCATATATTTTACAAGAAGCTAACAGTGTTGTCTTTCTTCAGATCACATTTCTCGGTCGTCTCTGGCAAAAAAGAGGTGACTGCGTGGGCGGACTGTTTGCAACGTGCTTCGTTGGTGATGAAGACGTTGATGGATGCGGCATGAGATGGATTTTATGTCATACTTGTTTCCCCATGACTATTCATAGCACTCCTTAGACCCTACAATGGCGTTACTTCTCTTTGCAAGTCAAGTTCTTTGTGCATGTTGATACTTTAAAAGTAATAAACTAGCTTCATATACATAGACAGTTCACACTAATATGTATCATCGCCAATTTCAAAGAATCGGTCATATTGCTTCCCATCTTCTTCTCCGTGGGATTGGACCTCGGCTTACAAATACCGCTCGAGTTGACGGACACAAAAATACCAGGCCGTCAGCTCGGGATATCTCTCTCTATTCAAGGTTCTAAATTCTGTCTACACAGCCTTCTCGCCCTGTCCCTGATCCGATGATGCAGCTTCAGGTGTGTTGAGATTTATTGCTACTTCGGCGTCTGGTGCCGGCTGTACCCGATCGTCCGGAATCCATCGTCTCTGCATCCCAAAGCTCACAATCAAGGAGATTGCAGCCACAACAATTGGCAGGATGAAGGCCCTAGAGACGGCGTAACCGAAAGCCCTTCGGACCAACGGCAACACAGCCGCCGGTACCGCGCTCTCCAAATCCGACGCACCTGCATCCTTGATGGCGTTGGCGTCGATCCCTCCCGGCGCTCCCGCGAGCTGCCGGAAGAGCTCTCCGGAGAAGAGGTTAGAGGCGATGCTGAGACCCACCGCGCCGCCGAATAAGCGAGAGAAGATGACCAAGGCACACGCGGTCGGCATGTCGTCGTCGGGGAGGACCACCTGCACGGCAATGAACGGGACTTGCTCTGCGAGCCCGATACCAGCTCCGCTGATGATCTGGAAGCCGATCCACCTCCCTGTTGAGGAATCAATGTCCAATTCATGGAGTAGCACGCACCCGGCGATGAAGATGCTGGACCCCAACCACATGAAGGGGACGTAGTAGCCTTTGGAGCTGATACATGCGCCCGTGATGATGATGGCTATGCTGCATGGGATTCCGTACGCGAGACAGCGTACCCCCGATGTCACGGCATTCGTCCCCAGTACGGCCTGGAAGTAGAAGGCTAGGTAGTACATGTGCGTGTTGTGTGCCATGGACATGAGCATGTTGAAGACACAGCTGATGGCCACCGTACGCTGCGAGAGGATTCGCGTAGGGATCGTAGCCCTGTTTTTGGTCTGGTCAGCCCTGGATATCATAATTCGCTGCGTGTAGGACTTCCTTACTCTTCTTTCTTGGTTACCTGTAGCCATACGAATGCCGATATGAGTATTCCAAACACCACAATGCATGCGTAGACCCTCGGGTCGGACCACGGGTATCTGCTCCCTCCCCATTGCAATGCAAAGAAGAGTGCCACCAGGCCTACTATGAGCAAGAACCCGCCGAGGAGATCGAGTCTCTTCAACTTCTCACGCAGCGAGAGTCTCCCATAGATTGGTGTCTTCGCTTTCAAGATTTTGAATGCAATGGCAAATGTCACAGCCCCAAACGCTACACAGACGATTAGACAGTATTTCGTTAGATGCTGGCAACCGATCACTTACGCAGATTGATCCTATTACCCGTTAGATTTATGGTGTCATATTTAGAGGTAGCCATTAAGGAATGCCATACCAGAAGCAGAACCGCCAAGTAAGTCGAGGAGTATCCGTAATAAGTCCTCCAAGAGTCGGTCCCAGTACTCCCGCGATGCCGTACATGCTCGTAACAAGAGCCATCCCGAACGGCCTAGCCCGCAGAGGAACTGATGTTCCATATACTGCCAGACTTCCACAGAGCAGCCCGGCAGCTCCCGTCCCGGAGATGACTCGTCCAGTGATTAATGCTGCCGAGTTCGGCGAGGCAGCGCACAAAATCGAGCCTACCTCGACTTTACAGCAAGCATATTAGGCAAACATACACATGAACATGGCTAAATCGGATCGGAATAACTCACAGATCAAAATGGAGGCCAAGTAGAGAAACCTGGTGTCGAACAGGCTGTACAGGCGACCGAACGTAGGCTGGAATGCCATTTCTGTCAGGAGATATGCACTACCGTACCACGGTACATCATCGAGTCGACTAAAATCACTTGTTATTTTCGGAATGGCCGTAGCTAGACTTGATTAGCTATGGCTATTTACTTTCAGATGGAGGCAAAGACTGGAGTCTTCTTACCGAGAATACTTCCGTCTATAGCTATCATAAAGGTGGCAACGGTGAATACTGTTGACAGGAGGGCAAGCTCTCGCGGTGTCGCGTATTGATGAGTCGCAGGGTCATCATTAGTCGTCATCTGGTTGATGGGGTTTTCGCTTCCGGGGTCTACTGGAGAGCTCCCAGACGTCCCTTTGGCATGATGCTCGACGCCCTTGTCGCTGTTCTCGGCTGTCTCGGTGTCAACATTTGATTCAGGCTGTGCGCCAATCTCTAAACTGTCTCTTCTATCCGGCTCCATGTTCATTTGAGTGTCTTTTTCCGAAGGGGCCAGACGAAGATTCAAGGTTCAAGTTTTTGAAGAAGATTATATGTCTAAGTCGTTGGATTCAGGTTGAGGCGTATGCGCCACGCTGATATTAGAACCAAGATGGCGATAGCTTTTATTGCAAAGTAGAAGATGTATAGACTTTTTTAAATAACATACGGAGAAGAAGAGTCCATTGGTATTGATGAAAATCAGGAGTTACCGCAACGCGACTGAAGCTAGACCCTGTATTCAATGGATATTGTCATGGTCTAGGGCTTCAGGGTCTGTGTTTACTAAGGGCCGTTCTGTAGCTTACAGTATGCAGTAACATCACAACGGGCGCATGTAATAGTGTGGCACGCATGTAAGACTGAGAACCTGCAGGCTGCGCCGTGCTGCAGCGCAATGCGCCGCAGCAATCCTACGGGAGCGGCGCCGTCGGCCCAGACGCCGTTGCTGAGATGCATAAATAGCCTAATGTCGAGGGCTCAACTCTTTTACCCGTTATTCTCGCTATAATCTAAATGGATAGCAAATACTACCTAACTCCTTTTCCTGAGGAATACAACACGGGCCTTAGTGATTTGTGGATCAACACCCCCCCACCCCCCCTTCGGGACGCGCACCGTGATGCGGTAGGATCTAATTCCTAGTATTATTGCTCACTGCAGCTTGGCGTGCGAGTCAAGGTGACACTACAACCATTCACTACGGATGTGACTGACATAGATATGTCAAGACGACCACCACGCCATATTTGCTATAAATACTTTCAAAGTATTGTAAAGCATAGTGGTTCTCTCAATACATCAACATGATCCCATCCAAGATTCTCCTCGCGCTCTGCGCACAAACTCTGGTATGGACAACAGCTCTCGGAGAGAGCTGCAAGGTGTTCCCAGGAGATCCAGGATGGCCATCAAGCCATGGGTGGTCTCAGTTTAATAAGACCGTGGAAGGCAGACTCCTTAAGCCAGTACCGCCTGGCGGCGTCTGTCACGAGGAGCAGCCTAACTACAATGAAGACAAATGCCTCAAGGTTCGAGAGGATTGGAGGACCTTTGAGTTTCATGCTGAGGATCCAGTCTCTGTGATGTGGGATCTCTGGGCAAATTACACTTGTCTCCCTATCGATGACTTTTCTTGCAGTGGAGCAGGCTATCCTTCGTATGTAGTTAATGTTACTACGGCGAAGCATGTCAAAGCTGCTGTCGACTTCGGTCAGTAAGGCTTGAAACATTCCAAATGAACAATCTCAATTGACAACTATATGGATAGGCCGGAAAAAGAATGTTCGCCTTGTTGTAAGGAGTAGCGGGCATGACTATCTCGGGCGTTCAGTCGGGCCAGGCTCTCTCTCCATCTGGACACATCACCTCAACAAGATCAAATACCACAATGGCCATTTCAAACTTGCTGGATCAGGCAAGACCATACAAGGCGATGCCATCACTGCGGGAGCTGGAACAAGAATGGTCGATCTCTACACGGTTGCTGACCAACACGGCCGCAATATTGTAGGCGGCGGAAGCAAGACCGTCTCGCTGGGCGGTTTTGTGACGGGAGGTGGCCACTCAATTCTGGCCCCTCACTATGGGCTTGCGGCAGACAATGTGCTGGAGATGGAGGTCGTCACACCTGGCGGTGAGATACTCACGGTTAACGAAGATCGGCATCCAAACTTGTTCTGGGCAATACGTGGTGTAAGTGTTGCAAATCTTTCGTAGTAATCCGGGCTGCACGTCTACTAACGCTCGTTATCAGGGAGGAGGGTCGACTTTCGGAGTTCTTACTTCGATCACGATCCAGACGCATCCACCCAAAAAGCTCACCATGGTTTCCTTTATGATATTTACTATTCCTCAAGCCCCCTTTACTTTGGATCTCGTCACCTGGGCCATTTCTCAGATCCCTTACCTGTCGGATTCCGGCTTATCAGGCTATCTACTAGCCACGGTGGACTCGCCACCACCTGTCCCGCTCCCAGGCCTTCCAGACAGAGTTGCTGGTCTGATGGGTAAAACCATCATACTAGATACCCAGGATACGGCCGAAATCAACGAAATCTTTCAGCCACTGAACGAAACTATCCAGGAGCGTTGGCCGGGGCAGGTTAACCTGGTGGTCCTCACTCAACCGTTTGACTCATTCATGGATTGGTACAAGGAGAATTTCGATGACGGTTCGGCTGGCGGTTCGTTCTATCTCATATCGCGATTGCTGGATAAGAATACTCTGACCAACGATTTGGACGCACTGGCCGATGCGCTCAAACCTATTCTTATCAACGATGGTTGGTTGGGGACGTACATGGTTGCTGGGAAGGGAGTCAATGAAGCCAAGCCCCGTGGCGGAGGAAATGCTGTTCATCCGGCATGGCGAACGGCGTACATTCATGCGCGTGAGTACACATCACCAGCACAATGTTTGATCAACTTCAAGCCGTGAAACAAAATGCTAACGATGGGCAGTCACCTGGCTGGGGTGGGGGTACCCTCCGTTCGATGAAACAGCTGCAGAGAAAACCAGGAAAATTTTGAACGACAGATTCGAGACCCTTCGCGATCTCACGCCTGGTGGTGGTTCGTATATGAATGAGGTGTGTAACCCTTGACTTATATCACAGTAGGTAGAATCCTGCTAACGATGTGGCTTAGGGCTTTCCATTCGAGGAAGACTGGCAGCAAACGTTCTGGGGAGAAAACTACAAGCGCCTTCTCAAAATCAAACGCGAGGTCGATCCGAAAGATGTCCTGTGGTGTACACCTTGTGTGGGGAGTGAGAGTTGGGAGGAGGAAAGTGATGGTCGCCTTTGTAGGGTTTGATTAACCCTCCCAATTCAGCATCTCATTGAGACCTTGGACCTACGTCTGATGCAACTACTCTAGCTAATTGAACAAATGCATTTTTCTTCTATGAATATTACATGCAGGACGTAGACAGAAACACTGGCAGCTACGCATCTCCATCCTTTTTTCATGAGCAGCTGGCAGATTCACCAAGAACCTATCTGCACACAATTTTCGGTTTTATGGATGAATCGGATACCATTCTACAGAGATCATAAAGTATACAGTATAGGGAGATTTAAGTTGGTGATTGTAAGTGTAGAACATATTGTGTTAGATGTAAGCCGAGTTTCCTTTTCAGATATGTTTAATTAAGAATGACGTAAAAGCAAAAGACGTAAGGCTCTGCGAATTGATAAATATTTTAAAAAATTTATACAATGCAATCAAATAGATACTTTTATTTTATCTTAAAGTCTATATAGCTATTCAGTTAGGCGTATTTGTCCAGATGCACCAAAAGGCACCACGCCCCTAGGTGTAGGGTAGGTAGCTGCAACTGTTACGGGGGTCGTCACAATAGGTCTGGACTCAGAGAGATGTATTGGTGGTCAATTCAAGCTACTAGCAGTATCCGCACAGCTAAATATAGTGGTGGTATTCCTATTAGCCCTAACCGGCCCTATCTGATAGTCTGGTATCGGGCTTGATGCTTCGTGGGTCCCCCACATGATCTTGTGGCCCGCAATACTCTCCCCCAAGTTTAGTATACCTGACAGAGTATTCTGATTACGGTTAATTCGGTCTCAATCTCTTTATTTCTAGTATTTCTGGCCTCCTAGAAAGTTATGTCCGTGAGGCCGATGAATTCCTTGTATTTCTTCTTGGCCAGTGGCTTTATAAGCCCGTTAATAGCTATTTCGTCAGTACTGATATATTATATCTTAACGTCTCTGTTAGCAATAGCCTCTTGTAAATAGTGGTGATATATAGCAATGTGCTTTGTATGGGTGTGGTACTTAGGGTTATAAGCTAGCTTGATAGAGCTCTGGTTATCCACGAAGATTATTAATAGTAAGGTTAATGGGATACCTAACTCGATTATAAAGCTCCTAATCCACACTATCTCTGATATTATAGCTAATATCCTATAATATTCAGTCTCTATAATTAACTTCACGACTATTAGTTATCTCTTATTAGCTTATAAGATCAGGGTCCTATTTATTATAAAGATATATCTGGCTATAGATCGCAAGATATCAGGATTAGTAGTATAATCAGAATCACTATACCTATAGAGCCTGTAAAGATTACTATAGGTCTCTTATAGTTACTTGCAATAGTAGATACCTTAGGATAGATTCCCTTTAAGATAATATAGGATATACCTTACTAACTTATAGTAAACTTTATTAGGTTTAGCTATAAAATGTACCTATAATCCTATTAGGAAGATAATATTTAGTCTTATCTATATAATTAGATAGTTAAGCTTCCCTATAAGGGTTATATATATCTCTTTTAGCCCTCATAAACTTAACTTAATATTCTTTCTTATCTCTAAGTAGATATCCGGATCTATTAAGATTAAAATTACCTTATAATTAGTTATCTGGAATATCTTAAGGATATCCCTCATATAGTTAGTCTATATAAGGATAATATTATTATTATTAGTAATTATAATTATAATATCTAGGAAAAAGTGTAGAAAGCCTAGTCTTTTAATATCAAGATTAAAACCTAATTACTTGTAATAATATTCTTCTATACCTTTATCTACTATAATTATAATCAGATTATCTATATAGGAGACCGTAATAATCCCTCATTCTGGATCTAGGTAAATTATAATATCTAATTTTAGTTATTTAAAGCCTAGCTTAGTGAGCTTATTTTTAAGCTTTTTTTACTATTACTAACCACTTTATTTAAGATTATAGAGGGCCTAATTAAACTAGATAATATAGTTATCTCTATAATCTTATTTCTTAATATAATACTTATATTAAGGATTATAGAGGAAATTATTAAATAATAAGAATAACTCTATATAGATATCTTCTTTAAGGTCTCTATTAAGATAGATAATTATAATATTTATCTATATAAGTCTATAGTTATATTAAATTATATAGGCTAGGATAATATATTAAGAGACTAATCTTATTATAGATAAGAAGATCTTATTATAATTAATATCTTTATATTACTAAAAACCTTAAACTATAAGTCTTGATTTATACCTTATTATCTTATTATACTCATTACACTTATATTTTAATACCTATTTTACTATTAAGAGATACCTTCCTATTAATATTATAGTGTAAGGTAAGAAGTTAATAATACCCTTATCTAATAATACCTTTATTTCTAGGTAGGCTAATTCTCTCTAGGTTATTCTATCAGGGAGCTCGAGGACCTTATATATAGTCTTTAGGTTAAGGTCTTAATATAAGGTCATAACTATACTTATAACCCGGTTTATTACCCTTACTAGCTTTATCTTAAGCTCTATTATTTAAATCTACCTAACTATCTTAGGGGACCTTAATCTCATTATCTTATAGCTAGGTAATATTAATAGGTTTTCAAGGAATATAGTGTGTAAGATAGTGTAAACCTATTTTATGTTTAGATCCTAGATATAATATAGATATCTTCCTTTAAAACTAATAAGAATACCCTTAAATCCACAAGATTATAACTTTATTATCTTTATCCGCTTTTCTAGCTTAATTATAATAATTATCTTATATCCTAGGACTTATAGGTATTTAATACTTAACCAGTTCAGATAATTATTATTATCTTTAGCTATTTCTTTAATATTATTATTAAAGACCTCTAATAAAATTTTCTAACCTAAACTTTTTATAATTATTAGATTTATAATATTAACTATGATAATTATAATCTCTCCCCACAGCTTGAGAGAGATATCCTAGACTATTATTACTATGCGAGTTTTATCAAGGATAATATAATAGGTATATTTAATAGTGCTATTTTACTTGTGCTTATAGGGTAATATAATTATAATTATTATACCTTATAGTCTTATATGGGCTCTGAGAGTTATATTCTAAAACTCCTTATTTTTATTAATCTAAATACCTTTTAATTTATTATACTAGGTCTTAAGCTAGTTATATACTATAATAAGTATTATATAGGCCTTACCTTTAGTCTTAAGTAAATAGATAATATAGAAATAATTCTTATTATCTATTATTAATAATATATATTTCTTTCTATTATATATAATAAGTTTAATCTCATAGAGGTTAGTATAGAGGAGATCTAGAGCTTATTATACCTATAAAATTAGGACCTTTAAGCTATATTTAATAGTCTTTATAAGCTTATAAATATTATAATTATTCCTGATAATTATTATTAACTTTATTTCTCTATGGGTTATTTTAAGGGTCTTATTAATACTCTTAGAGTTATTATAACCTAACTATTAATATTATAATATTATATTTTATATTTCTTAATATATAAATATTATCTATTTCTATAAGCTTTATTATCTGATAATACCTCCTATAACCTATAGGAGAAAGCTATACTTATAGATATTAATTATACTAATAATAAGGTCTTCCTTATTTATAATATAATTCTAGCTAAGATAGTTATTAGAAAGGTATATCTTTTTACTAGAAAAGATATTTAGTAAGAATAAAAATATATAGACTATATCTTAGAGGGATATTATAATAATCTCTTTTCCCTTTTTATATAATATTATAAGGACTATCCTAATAGCTATTAGATATATAGGCCCGGTATCTATTATAACTATAATTAATTCCTTTATCTCTATTTAATTATTATTATAGAATTATTTAATATTATTAATAATATAAAGATTACTTCTAGAATCTTATAACTATTAATCCCTTTTACTAGGGATTATAGTCTCTATTATATATAATTATAAAATAAAAGTATAATCTATTAGGGCCTTATTAAGCTCTCTGTATTTAACCTGAATACCCTTACTAGGCTTATTATAATTAGTAACTATAAGGATTTCAAGACCTTTTTTACTAGCTAGGAATTATTTATAGATCCCTCTTATCTTAATAAGGCTAGTTTCACTAGCTTAATAGGTAAAGCTATTACTTTCTAGGATATCTATGACCTTAGGGGCTTCCTTTAAGATAGTGTATGCCTATATGAGCTCCCTTATCTTAGGGTTAATAGTANTCTTATCTTNANGNTAGATNTTCTTCTTAGATTAATATTCCCTTAAAATATANNCNTTNTTATTATAATTATANTANGTNATATATAANAGGTCNTTTAGTTATTATAATTATANTATTATTATNATANTAAATNTTCNNTNANTACTATNTTAANTANTATTATANNTATTANNCTNNATAATCTTANNCTTATANATATATCTCTNTATATAAGTANTAANATTATCTTAAANCTCTATTAAGNTNANGTTATTAAGATAGNTATCTNTTATCTTTATNAATATTTAATTAATNTAATCTTNTATTATANTATNTATANTAATTATAAAGATATTAAATTNNNTTCTTATTATAATATTANTATTTATATTATAATATANNTAGNCTAGCTTTNTNAACTNACTAATATAANTTAATATACTCTTTAAATCCTTAAANCTTANTATTATAAGCTTANTCTATANGNTATTNTNTATAAAGNNTATTAAGNNCTTATATNANTAGATTAGTATTATATANGCNCTTATACCTTANGATAGTCTANTAATANNTTTAAAAGNATCTCTANTAATATTAATAATNATCTCTATTAATAGCTTTCCCTNATNCNTTCTAAATAGCTAGATCTAATTATATATATTAATAATAATTAGGATATTATTAAGGATTTACTTCTAGTTTTATTATTATTCCGGTCCTTTAAGTTTTATAGTCTTGGGTATTTATAGCTTAAAGAAATATAGATCTTAGACTTTCTTAATTTCTATAGGGATTAGGTCTATTAGGCCCTATTATAGTAAGTTCTTAAAGATCAAGGTTATTATTATATCTTACTATTATAAGAAATATAGGGTTTCCCTTATTTTAATTATTATAGCTATAGATAGTATTAATCTAGAACTTAGGATTTTAAGGGATTTTTATATATAATAATCAGACTATCTTATAAGTAAGCTAGCTTAGGTATATATTATGTATTCTATAGGTAGCTTTATAGAGAGCCTAATTAGGGTATATGAGAATAACTATCTTAGAGAGATTAGAGATTAAATTATAGGTTTCTTTCTTTATTGGGCTTTCTATATCTCTATTATTATCCTTATAGTCTATTAGATTAGATCCTCAGATATCTTATTATTATAGTCCTCCAGGCTTGGCTTAGAGGGCTTATTATCACTATAAGTGGCTTTATCTTGGGGTAGGAGGCTTTTCTTGACAGGGTTAAGGTTATCCTTATCCACAGGGTCAGATATTATAACTTATAAGATCTAATTATACTGAGCTTTATTATAGTATATAGGATCTTCGAATATAGCCTCAATCACAGTCAGTGTACTATTATAATAAGGGATCTAAGATCTTAGTAGGGTAGTTACTATATATTATAGCTATTTGTAATTACTTGTAAAGTCCGGGCTTATAACCTGTTATAGGGGTCATTATAATAGGTCTGGACTCAGAGAGATGTATTAGTGGTCAATTCAAGCTATTAGTAGTATCCGCATAGCTAAATACAGTGGTGGCATTCCCATTAGCCCTAACCGGCCCCATCTAATAGTCTGGTATCGGGCTTGATGCTTCGTGGGTCCCCCACGTGACCTTGTGGCCCGCAACAGTATCCACCGCCTACCCTAGACCCCGACATGCACAATTCTGCAAGCCCTCCCCGGAGCCCGGCTAAACAACTCTCCGACGCATCTCTCCCAAATGCGTTGCCCACGTCGGGCTGGTCTGTGCGCTTTGCCTGCGGCTGACGATACAAGCTGTAGCCTTGTCATCAAGCTCCAACCTCATCGCAACCCCATCCACCAAGCAAATCGACCCTCCACCATCTCTAATTCCTCTCCCCGTATCCCGACTCCCAACTGCCGCCTCTCGCCCCGCGCCCAGTCGCATACGATCCCCGACTCCTCCTCTACCGAGCCATCAACACCACATCTCCCTCTCCCTTCGACCCCCGACGGGAGCTCCGCCCAAGATGGCGCTCGACGAGTACTACCACAACAAGATCGAGGCGATGAAGCTCGAGATCCTCAAGGGTCAAGCCGCTCTCCGCCGACTCGAAGCCCAGCGCAACGACTACAACTCCCGCGTGCGACTGTTGCGAGAAGAGCTCGGTCTGCTGCAACAGCCTGGCTCCTATGTCGGTGAGGTTGTCAAGGTCATGAGCACCAAGAAGATCCTCGTCAAGGTGCACCCAGAAGGCAAATATGGTACGTCAACCACGGCCCCTGCAATCCGTTCCATTCATCCCCTCTAACATCACCCAGTTGTCGATGTCTCCGATAGCGTCGACATCTCCAAGCTCACCCCCGGAAAGCGAGTCACCCTCCTGTCCGACAGCTACAAGCTCGAGAAGATGCTCCCCTCATCCGTCGACCCCCTCGTCTCCCTCATGATGGTGGAGAAGGTCCCCGACAGCACATACGACATGATCGGTGGTCTGGACCAACAGATCAAGGAAATCAAGGAAGTTATCGAGCTCGGCCTCAAGCACCCCGAGCTCTTCGAGTCACTTGGTATCGCACAACCCAAGGGTGTCCTGCTGTATGGTCCCCCCGGTACCGGAAAGACTCTCCTGGCGCGAGCTGTCGCCCACCACACTGCCTGTAAATTCATCCGAGTGTCGGGATCCGAGTTGGTGCAGAAGTACATTGGTGAGGGTAGCCGAATGGTGCGAGAGCTCTTCGTCATGGCCCGAGAGCACGCACCCTCCATCATCTTCATGGACGAGATCGACAGTATTGGTTCCTCACGAGTCGAGGGTTCTTCCGGCGGCGACTCAGAAGTGCAGCGAACTATGCTTGAGTTGCTGAACCAGCTCGATGGCTTCGAGCCCACCAAGAACATCAAGGTCATCATGGCCACCAATCGCCTCGACATCCTCGACCCCGCCCTATTGCGACCTGGCCGTATTGACCGAAAGATCGAGTTCCCCCCGCCCAGTGTCGAGGCCCGAGCCGATATTCTCCGCATCCACAGCCGCAAGATGAACCTCACCCGTGGCATCAACCTCAACAAGATCGCCGAGAAGATGAACGGCTGCTCTGGTGCTGAGCTCAAGGGTGTGTGTACGGAGGCTGGTATGTACGCCCTGCGTGAGCGGAGAGTCCACGTCACCCAGGAGGACTTTGAGCTCGCCACCGCCAAGATTCTCAACAAGCACGACGACAAGGAGGTGGCACTCGGCAAGCTGTGGAAGTAAATGGGTAGACCCGACGCGAAACACGACTTTGTCTTTCTTGTTGTTGCTGCGGCCCCCGGTGCTCACGAGCGGAGGGCTCGGGCTTTCATAGACGGGCTGGGACAGCGGAAGAGGAGTTGTAAGGATAGTAAATTGTACCAATATTCGGGCAAAGTTCCTCGTATTGGGGTACATCTTTGGTTACGTCCAGTCTCTTCGTGTGAACCATCACCTCATCGCACTTTCTCACCCCTGCTCCTCCTGTTCCCTCTGCGTCTCAAGAGTTTCTCTCAAGTAATTCATCAACTCGCAACTAATCAAACCCATTGAACTTGTCCATGCGATGCGAGATACGGCGCGATACATTCCCCAGAAGGCAACGCCATCTAGAAAACCTCACAATTGAAGTGAAGCAGCCTAACTCAGGGCGCTCACCTGACCTACAAGGGAGTTCCAGTGCTACACAGCAACGCGACGGAGCCCAACCGGGCTACACAGAATTAGCAGTACTGAACCAGGGGGATATTCTCTGAATTAAAATCTCGGGAGTTGACTTTGCATGTTCACAGCGATACACCAGAGATCCATGACCACGGACGAGAGAAAGGTTGGAGACCTTGTGCTGGAGGAAGTCGAAGCAGGGCGCTTCACCTTCCTAACCGGCAAATACAGCATCACCTGTGATTAATCTTCCGCAAGGTTTTACGCATGGTAAGGAGAGCCAACATGGCAATGAATCGAGTGAGGCTGCCGAAACTGAAGGGACGGGAGGTGTCGCGAACGCCGCTACAAGAATAATAGTGTGGTGATTCGCAGGAAGCAAGTTGCTACGAGAGGGAGACCACAAGTGAGAGAACACAAGTGGGAGACAACCAGTGCGAGGGTGTGGTGATATAGGGAAGGAAGAAAAAGTAAACAAGGCACAGGTGCGAAATGGGTATCTTAGACAACCAATTTCCACTCGAACCACATCTATACAAGAAACACCCTTACTATCTCGATCCTTCGTGGCCAGAACCATCTAAATTCTTCTTCATTCGCGAGAGAGCTCCCAAGTCGATGTCCTGTGTCAGGTCAAAACGTGCCTAGTTGTGTCCCTTGATCCAACTGAGCAGGTTGGCAACAGTATGAGCATGAACGTTAAGTGGGATGGTGCGATAATATCATCGTAACTCAAGATTGGATAGTCTGGGCTTGAAGTTGATCGTAAGAAGGACTATTGTTTCTTTGTTTCTACTTGGAACGACACCTCTATCTAGAAATGGGCCGGTGGCTTAATCCCGGGTGATCAATTGTCAGTCATCAGTTCTTCGCTGTCAGCTCCGTATCAACGATGCGGGTCTGGTGTCGACTGTAGATACTGCTGTCAAGTAGGAGAGTTCCTCTGGAGACCAATCTATAAACAGGCTCTATGTATGTTAGAAGAGTTAGATATGCGCACATATTCCTTGTCATCAACTTCCCTTTTCATCACTGTAGCTGGTATAAGCTGCATTTTTCGACTGTAATAATACTTGGGCACACTCTTTGAAACAATACAGGCATTAGGATTTATTACTATTGTATTTTGCTAAGAGCCGAAAGTACCTAGACAATAAACGATGACAGAGGTGTTCGCACAAAGACTATTCACTTCCCAACATCATCAGTAACCTACAAGCCGAAGTGAATATGCTTACAACTGCCTTACCAACGTGACCCAACATATCCTTGTGAGCTTCAGAAAGCTGCGTCCGTAGCTAACTAGCAAAAAGCAGTGACAAATCCGGACCAACATTCATGACTCGGAATTGTTGATTTCCAACGCCGGCTAGACCGGACTAGTTCAGACGCGGCGGCTTGTCTAGAAACGGCCTCGACCACGACTACCATCGTAGCTCTGATCACCCCCGCATCGCGCAACCAAGGAGTGGAAACCGCAAGTCGAACTCTGCTCCTCTCATAGTCGCCAAGCGCACCGGTCATCCCGCTGGTCCCGTCGGCTGGATCGCGACGGGCCTGCCACGCCGTAATCTGACGAGTCAGATCTACGGCCGGCAACCCTAGGCCGTCCCGCATTCCTCCCGACAGACGGCTCTAGACCCCGTCTCACGCACCGAACTCCTGGGACGCTGAGCACACGGGACGTGGGCGCGCGGCGGCAAATTATGCCGGCCGGGCTGGCAGAATGGTGTCTGAGATGGGGGAACGACGCAGGATTGTCAGGAACAACCGGTTCTAGGCCCTTTGAGGAGAACTCCACTGTCATGATGGTTTGCTGGGAATGGACCGGAGTAATACTGTAATCCTCCGTGGCGGATCCCGCCCTGTCATTGTTTTAGTTCATGGCTATGTGTTGTCATGGTCCAGACCGGCATCTAGGGAGTGTTGATGTCATTGACCTGCACTGCAGAGGTTATCTGAGGACGACGTTGATCAAAGCTCAAAACAACGGAGTCTCAAGTTGATGACTGAAACAAGTAGACTTATCTTGGCATAAACTGCGGCTGAAATGCCACCAAAATAGTCGAGGGCCATGATAAAATCACACCGGACTGGCACAGAGACAACCCTCCGAAAAAGACTTTTGACATTGGGAAACTTGAAACATGCCTTGGCAGCTTCTCGGCCCAGCCCGAGCAGCCAAACCTAGAAGAGCGATCCGCTGGAGGACCGGCAGTGGATAAGTGAGAAACTCTGAACTTGTCCGCCATCGGCCTGTCCAGTTCGGAAGGAAAAGGTGAGTTGTCGACCAGTCTCGGTCAAATGTCTCTATGTCGGCGAACTAGGACAGCACTTATGCCGAAGTTGGCGCGGAGTAGAGCTGGGATTGTCTCATTGTATCGGTGTGAGCCCGGTCGTACGATTTCCTATCTCGAGCAAGGCGCTGCACGTCTGTGCCCGGCAACAGGGCATGAGACCCGACAGTTTGTCATTCCCCACATGTAGTCAAGGCTTGTTCACCGCTGAGAACGGTCGTCGAGACAATCTCACACCGAACAGGGGGGGCTGAAAGGGGCGGGGAATGTCGCTGGGAGTTCCGGAGGTGGGCCAAGAAATCGTGCCTCAGCCCGACGCCAGCGTACTGTACATGTGCTTGTAACGTAGGGGTGGTCCACTGGATTCCCAAGTCCATGTCTGACTTCCACGCCTCTTCTGCCATCTTACTGAATAGGGGATAATACTCTAGTGTAGGGGGGGCGCGCTTTTGGGCGGGAGGCCACGCCCTTGTCATGAGGCCGTCGACGTGGCCAGGCGTCAGCTAGCAAAATATATGCATGGCTAAGTAGTTCGCCGGCGCATGTGAGCGCCTAGAGCCTTAAGCCTAGAGCCTAGAACCGAGAGAGCCTTGCGCTTAGATCTATCAAGATTCAGCTGTTGACGTTATTGATGTTGACGTCGAGAGGCGCAGGCAGCATGGCTCAGAGAGCGGACGAGGCGACGGCCACGGACCGGATGGTTGATAATGCGCTGTTCAGATGAGATCGCGATCGTCCGCGTCTAGAACGGTCTAATACACGTCATTGAGGCTGGAGGCAACACATGAGATGCACAGAGGTGGTGTCTCGGCATCCCTGAGATGGGGTACGTACTATGGATGGATACGGATACATAGTAGCATGTGCATGGGCTTGATTCCTTCGTCGCGAGGATCTCGGAGATGAACATGATAATCCGGCCGGGTGAGTTACGAGTTGTACTACGTAGTAATGGTGACAGCATGACGGCGACATGAATTCACGCGTACGGTAGGCTAGCGAAGGTGCCTTGACCTGGCCTTGACCTGGACCCGACCTGGACTCGACCTGCTTTCCCTGTCGCCTCGTGTTTAGGTCCCCGTGCCTTATGCCCCTCCCGGGATCCTCACGGGTCCGACATGCTGGGACTCTCGGACTTTGGGAAGTTAGGGCTGGCGTTCAAGATAGGAAGAGGAAGTCAGAGGGGGGTGGGTGGAGGGTGCACATGGCCGTCTTGTGGCAAACGGGCCTCCAAAGGCTAAGCAGCTAAATAGCTAACCATTAATGATTGCCGGCTAGACTCGACACCATCGTCTTGTTGGAAACTGGCGGTAAGGAGTTAAGGAACGCGAGCGCGAAGTTTAGCGTCAGGTTTGGGTGTCCAGGTTGGTTGGCCCCCGGTCATCTAGTGTCAGTTGTCCCCACAAGGTCCCACGACAATTAATGTCTTGACTCTTGACGTGTGTGTAGCGTTGCTTTCTTTGCCGGCAGCGCGGTTGGTAGTGCCTGGGGAGTAAGTTTCAAGCGAAGCCGGAGGATGGCTTAGATGTGGTTGAGGCTGGTCCAGGGATGGCTGAGCTCGGAGGCCTTATTCGTAGATGGACCGCTGTCGTTGATCAGTTCGGGGAAACGGTTACGCGCGTGCAACCTCAGAACGGTGAGCTATGTCATGATCAGGCTGAGAGGGACGATCTCAGGGTCCAGGCCGTTCGATGGGTTGACGGATGGTGATGGCGACGGGGTGTGTGGGTAGCCCGGCGCCGTGATTAGTGAGTGGTCCTCGTACGCACGCAGCGATCGGCACCTTGATTCGGGACCGTTGCTGGGACGGTGGGACGGTGGGACGGTGGGACGGAAGGGCGGAAGAACGGAACGAGGGTGGCAGAAGGTCAAATCAGGTCAAATCACGAAACGGCAGAGGCACTCGGGAGCTACCTCTGCGTGCAGACGCTGCAACGCGGTCCTGGACGGAGTTAGACGGAGTTGGACGGGGTTGGACGGAGTGGCGTGGAAGACTCGGAATGTGCTGAATAAACCTGCGGATGCAAGGTTGGGAGGGATGGTTGGGAGGGATGCGGCGGGTCACGGGTTGTCCAAGTCGGGAAGGAACAATTTGCGAGCAGAGTTGCCCGAGTAAGCAACGAAATGCGACAAGGTACGGCTGCCTGGTACTTGCCTACCCGCCTCGTTACCGAACTGCTTTCGTCTGGGGAGCCCTTCATCGCTTCTTCCGACCTGCTTTCTCGAGACCCCGGATTGGCTCCATGCATGCCGCGGCCCAATGTTGCCCTGCGCTCTTTTCCATCTCACGAAGCACGCGAAGCCAGCGTCAGCAGACTAACGGCTGAATCTCAGCCAAGTCAGACAGTTTTTAGGTTTTGCTGAGTGAGAACCTGGCATCTAGATTAATAATTGCCAATTTAGTAGCCGAGAGAGGCTGCAGAAAGTTACCAGTAATCGACATGCCGGGACTATTGGATGCTTGGCAAGCCCACTCTTTTCCCTGGCTTCCCTGGCACTCTGGCGATTGAGTTTCATTCGGCATTGAATACTGAACATGGGCACTGAACATGGGCACTAAACATGGGGGCCCGCGGCCGCAACTCGCTGTGCTTCAGCACTGAAAGAATCGCAGGGCCACAGTGGGTTTCCATGGGGGTTATGATGGAGCTCCAGCAGCTTAATGCTGCAGCAGTGCCTGGCAGCGTCTCACAGGACGGGGCAAGGATTAGAGCATTAGAGGATTAAAAACAGCCACCCCCTCCCGGCACAACGGCAGAGAAATTACGGGAGCCCATCCATACGGCATACCTTAACAGACTGCGAATATCACGGCGGGATAGCTGAGGAGGAATTAGAGAGTGTTTGAGGCGGCGCCTTGGTGGCAGTAAAAGGTGGTCTGTGGTGTTGCAGGGTTGCAGTGAGGGAACGCCTCCCGAGTCAAAGCCAGTCGCCAGAGTCTCAGCTGCTACGTCATGCCGCGCCCCCATGGTCCGGGCTGAGTTGCACCAAAAGCTCTGGCGCAGTGTCATCCGTTACACATGGCCCTTAATTACAGCCTCAATGTGTCAACCACGCGAAGAACTTGTCCTGTCCGTCTGGACAGGCGAGGGACCTGGGCTGGCGTTCCGATGGGCGGAAAGTTTCCCGTTCTAGACTCCCCGGGACGCCGGGTCCGGGGAGGACGCTGTACTCCGGGACCCGGGCACTGCAGGATGCAGATAGGAGAGATGCGACCGGGGTGAGTGAGCGACGGCTGGGTGACGATACCATGAAGTGCGGTGGTGGGGTGGGGTGGAGAGGGGAAGAATGGGCAGATAGATGATGGGGGATGGTGAGAGATTTGGAGTCGCTCCCACTCCGCCATCCGTATCGAGGCAGACACAACGGAGAGGGGATCAGGGCCGACGGAGCAGACGCAGAATTGGACGGAGAACGAGGGTGTCATTTGTGAGCACCGTTACTTCATTAAAGGCGAGATAAGACGCTGTGAGCAAGGTTTCTAGTCTACTGAGTCGTACAGGGCTCAAAGTCCATCGAGCTTGGATGAGTCTGCGAGGAACTGGCCGGCCTCCACCACGTTGTTAGGCTTGGGGGCATTAGCTCGAAGTCGAAAGCCATTGAGCCAACTGGTAGAAAGCGCAACTAGTTCAATGAGCCAGTTGGCTATGAACTCGGCAGGAGAAGTTGACTGATCTTCGATTCGCCGGATGATCCGGGATGCCTCTTTTTGAAGCTCCTGGTCTGTCAGAGGGGCAGATTGGCCAGCTCGCACAAAATCGTGAAGCTGTATTTCCAGCGGGCATGAATCAAACAGGCCGTCCTGGCCATTGATCTTCAGTAGTGGCAGTCGACGTTCTGCGCTTGATCGCATAGGGCTGAACTTGGCCTGTCGCACGATGCTTTCGGATGACATGATCAAGTCCCTCAGCCATGATGAGCTTGGACTATCTTCGGTCGACAATGCTTCTGATGCGAGAATAATGCGACAGGCCTCAAATTGTATCTCGTCAGATGTCGGCAACTTTCTAGATCCATCATAAAAGCCCTGGACAAAATGCATCAACTCGAGCTCGATTAATCCGTATGCATTAGGTGGGGACTCCGGAGGCGCATTGCTCGCCTCAAATGGGAACGGAGTATTTCGTTCAGTCTCGATAAAATCTAAATCTGTTAGCGATTTCTCAGATTCCCTGAATTTGGTGGTTCTTACATGGAGGAATCGAGTTTTCAAGTCTGGCAAGCACATCAGTGTCGAAGCCCCAATCACCGTTCCAGTCAGCCATAGTATTGCCTGATTTGAAGTGATCGGCAAGGTGGTCGACTCTAAATCCCCAATTGTCCATGGAAACTCCGCAAAATCCGCAGCGGGATCGAATATCCGGCGCTGCAACTTTCCATTGGGATAGTGGTCCGTCAAGGTCCGTAGGCTTAACGTTGTGAACCAATCGTAGGTGTTGACCAAGATGGTCCTTCCGGTTGAATGTTCGTTCCTCTTGTACCCGTTCCTGGCAATCGGAGTAGTTGTGACTCTTGATATGTGCGTCATCGGGGTTATCCAGACCACAGAAGACGCAAACAGGCACTCGATTCAAGCCCATCTCTCGTGGCCCATTCGGGGCGCACACCCATCTTTCGAGTGCCAGATGCAATGACTTTTCATGACGCTGCCAGTTGTGCTTGGTTTTGAAGGTTTCCGTACAAAACGTGCACTGGAACGTATTCAAGGGAACGACAAGGGATGTCTTGGTATGCATTTGTCTAAGACCAATGCGTCTTTTTCGACGTGCGTGTGATCGACCGAATAGTTTCAGTGATCCCGTTAAATCTTGAGAGTCATGAGAATTTACAGAACCACCACTTGATCGGGAAGTAACAATGCTGCCAGTGGAGGACGCTCGAGAAAGAGGTGTGCCCGACCCGTCGTTGGAGGGGCGATAACTGGATGGACTGTCGCGGCCTGGACTGGATGTTAGTTGACAAGTGGGAGGACATTTTCAAGGGAAATAATTGGTTTGCTCATGTATATCAATCTCTCCATATCCTGAACGTACCTGATGACACTCTTGAACTTGATGCCATGGCACGGGCGATAGCAGTGGCCGTTGCAGGTTCATTTTCAGGCGGAGAATCAACCCACCGTTCTAGCGGGTTCATGAGTTCTGTCCTGGATTTTGGCGCCGGGGTCCCTGGTCTTCTATGAATCTCAATCGAGGCGGTGGAACTATCCGGAGGCTGTGGCAAGGCAAGATTAGGGCCTTGGATCTTTCCGCGACGTCGAGCATTGGACAGCCAGTTTGCGATTTGGGTTTTCGACAAGCCAGTTTGGCGCTGCAGCATTTCTTTGTCCTCTTCGCTAGCGAAAGGATTTCGGCTATGAGTTGTGAGCCAGTTTCGCAGGATCCGTACGGAATCTCTGGAAAAGCGAGTTCCAATTTTAGGCGGAGGTGCTCCATTGGTCGTTAGTGTCAACGGTGGACGAAATCTCGTTGCCGATCCCGGAGAATTAGATACAGAGGGGCCTGCCTCTGGTTGCGGCAGGGCGTCAACGTGGCCGTGTGTAGGTGTAAAGGACGGGCTCTGAAGCATAGAACTGGACTGAAGCATATGGAGAAGCTCCAGCTCTTCAAACAGGCCGTCATCGTTGGAGCCGAGAAAGTCGGAGCCGCTGTTGACGTCGTCGCTGTTGGGATCGTCAAAGGCCTGAGCGAAAGCCAGGAAGGCCGACGACGAGTCATCCGCGTTGAGCCCCATGCCAATAGCCGGATCCGGGGCGTCCTGACCAGACATTTGGAAGATTTGGGTGCAATTGGTGGCTTATCGGGCCCGTTGAATCGCTGAGCCGTTGCAGTGCTGATGGGACATGAGAAGTGGATGAAGGCGCGACGATGGGTGTCATGTGGAGATGATGCTTGTCAAACGCACCCTTTGCCTCCGCTAGTACTAATCAGGAATGAGTACCCTGTGTTAGGGCGCTGAGAACGTCATCCACTGTAAGCAGCACGAAGGGATTGTCGCGAATTCGCAAGCAGGCTCTGTTTATCAATAATGCGCGAATGGTGACGGTACATTTGGAGGCATCAATCGAGATCAATCATTGGCCTGGTCTCATTCAGTCGAGCATTTCTTTCCAGGGGAATGGTCTACCGATATTTAACCATCAGGTACATCCAGTATTAATCCGAGATTTTTGCGACATCTTAGTGTACGCATGACCCACTGATCCTGAGACCGAACCGGCCCAACGAGCAGGATTATTAGCGTGATCCACGACTCATGACAAATTGTTGCCTGATGTCGTGCCAGCTAAATTACAGATGCCTTCAGTCATCCTTGTTTCCAACAAGAAGATCATGAGATTTACTAGTTGCGGTAGGCGTAGGTCACAAGATATGAGAAGACCTATCTCGAGTCACTCACTGCTCACTGACTCTCATGTGTTCCTCTCATCGGCACCTGGTACCTTCTTGCTTGCATTATCCGTGTTGCTCAAAGGGTAAATACTGAGGGTCCAATTGCCCGCTTTGCTGAGCTTGACACCTTGACTGGAATTTCGAGCCACCTGTTGGGCTAAATGAAATTTTGCGATCCTCCCCGTAGTTTGTAGAGACTGATCTACCGAAGCACCACCGTTAGCACAAGGAAATAAGAATGATTCTTGATTTCAATCTTGCCTTCCACAGCTTGACAAAGTGTTTCTGCCTCTTCAGCATTTTAAACCCCTAAAGCTCCGATCTAGACTCCTGACCCAATAGCTCGGGATCAGTTTGACAGGACGTTTTAGTGTTAAGGTCTTGTGCTTCTGTTGATGCGGATAAACACATTCAGGAATGAGATCACCCGTCTAGACCCAAGACAGTAAGAAAATTCCATACAAATCTATTGTGGGTTAAGCTCTTCTTCAAGCGGCAGACTTGACAAAACTCGCTATCGCGTTTTGGATTTGGAAGCTCGTCCAGGGCACAATTGTGTTCTTAGTCAATGAGGCCTCATGCTAATGAAAGGGGAGATGATCAACCCGGAGGCCAGCGCCTATGAAGCTAAGAAGTTGTGCCACTACACCGATAAGAACCAACATAGCGAATATTGTAATGGGCAAAAACGCGCACCGGGCAAACCCAACCCCACCAACCACCAGCAACAGCTCGGTGTAGGGTAGCATAATTCGGTCTCGACGAAAAACATGCGTAATGGAACAAAAACTACGCATCAACCACGCAAGCAATTGACAATCCGAATGCACAGTAAGTGTAGTCACATATAAAAAAGAGAAGTTATCAAATAATGGGACAAACCCGTTGAGAATCAAAGGCTGTGGTAACAGAGGGGCTGGAGCCCTAGAAAGTGAAGAAAACCGCAGGACTATGCAGGGTAGTGAAGTCAGACAAAACGCCCTGTAAAAGAATAGTCTGGCAACGCCTAAATGTTACTAATTGTCCTTGGGGACTACCATTGAAGCAGGAATGCTTCAACTACCCGTTGCTCAACAGGATAAGTCGAGGCGAGGCTGGGGCCATCCCGGTCGGTAGACCAGCCAAGGAATAACAGAGCGATGCGGAGGGCTTTCTGAGATTCTTTGGTCGTGGCAGTGTCGCAGTGAAAAGCTGGAGATCAAGCAGATTAAAGATTTTGGCGTGCGATGGGCACGTAGGCCGATAACGCACTGCCGCAGTTGACGTATCGAGTGAATGGTCGACAGCCAATGTCGCCCTGTTGAGTAAGAGATGGATACGCCACTCACTGGAGGAGACCCTGAGAAAACCTTGGGAGGGAGCGCAGCTCCTGCTATCGTCCAAGTCTCGCCAGATCTGGGGGTTTGCACCATCACAGCCATACTACGAGGCTGTGTAGTCTGCATGTTATGCCACCGGCGCAGAGGATGGCGCTCTCTGTCGGCTCCCACACAAACTGATTGTCCTACGCCTCGGCAGACTGACGGGCATAATGAGCTACAATGTGTAAGTAGGGCCTCCAGGTCTCAGAAGGTCCTATAATGGGGCGGTGCCAAATCAACAGATTGAGGGTTGGCAGAGCCTTGCCCTCAAAGTGCAAACGCGATTACCCACCCATCCGCCTGGGATTAGGCCTTGCCAATAATCACCAGGCGCAGCAAATTCACAGCCCGTTTAGGCGCAAATAAGCCTTCATCTATCCCTCGATTGATAGATAGCAAGATCACCCGTCCCACAATTTCAATCTCCAGCTTCCCAAGAGCCAAGGGCAGCCTTTCTCACAGAACCCGAGATTCTCCAAGCCCCGTCACACTGAGCCGACAGGGATGTCGCGAGTGTAATCGCAACCGGTGTCACCCTCGCTGAGCTCTTGGTCAAGCTCCACCAGTTCGGCTCCAAGATCAAGGATGCCCCTCAAGCGTGGCACCGGTACACGGCAGCCGTAAAAAGCCTGAAAAATGTACGTCTTGTTTGCTACATGTGAATTTTATGACTAATTGAGACATAGATTCAAGCAGTGATCGAAGATATGATCAAGAACCCATCTTCGTCAATCAATATCACTGAATCACATAAAGATCTTATCAAACTCTGCAACACGCACTTACATGAGGTAGTCGAGGATGCCAATAGATTTCTAAACAGGGTCGAGGGGACAAAATCACTATACTTCGAAAGAGTGATAAGGTGGTGCAAGAAACTTGGACACCAATACCGTTTCACTGTCAATGAAGAGCATATTCGAGATCTCTTCAAGGCCATAGAGCTTGCAAAGTCATCGCTCCTGACGGCAATCGGTATTGCTACACTGGCTCAGACAGACCCAGGGTACGGCAAATGTCTCGAAGTGATTGAGAACGCCCATTGACAATTCTTGAAGGCATAAAACGACTCAGGAAGCGATACGCGGCATCAAAGCTCAACTTGTCCTGCAATCCGACGCGCTACACGAGGCTCGGAAGGCGATGCAACAGGCACCAGTGCACCTCCAGGTAGTCCCGGACACAGAGTCAGGATCAATTGTCATGTCTAACACTCCCACCCAAAAGCCTCCTGCTGATGAGAGCACCACCGCCACCAGGCGAGTTGAAAATTCTGAAAATGTAGGAGATAGTTCCCCAGATGATGGCTTTCAGGTATTGTTTAGTGACGGTCAAGTCGTTACTGTTTCGCCCAATCAACACGGACAGGTAGATCAAGGACCCGCGGTTGTTCATCTTGCGAATCCTAGTGATGCAGCAAACAAGATATACGAGCCTATCGATGTTATAGACGAAATCAGAACGGAATCCCACTTTCAGTCAGATGCAGAGGATCTCGTTGACTTTCTGGAAAGTCGCGCACCCTCTTATATCGAGTCTGACGCCTCAGAACCAACTACAGCCACGTGGATCACAATCCGAAGTCAATCAACAGTCTTTATTGCTAAGGCTATATTTGTTGATAAATGGCCACAAGATACGGCAGAGAATTTACTTTTCTGCGTTGAGCGTCTCTCAGACGGCTCCAACGGCCAAGTGCTTGCTCTTAAGGAACCATGCGCCCAAATACCATGTCAACATGCGACTGTCCAGGGGTTGGATGGCCGAGATGTTCAAAAACACTTGCCGGGTTTATTTCCGATTTACCTCACACAAGCCCGTGCTGGGTGGAACCCCAGTTTCGAAGACATTGACCCGTTGCAAGTGTATAATTCGGTTCTCTTCGACAAATGCCTGACGGAATGCAACCATACTATATTCGAAGTTTCGGGACCGCAGAGGGTCAATTGTATGTTTGCTACTCACTTCATGGCCTCTTGTAACCCGCCACCTCCAAATCCGTCGGTGATCGACGATGGTACAGGGAGAGGTGTTTTAGAAGATGGCGAAACTCCTGAAGAGGATGACACCGAAATACCGAACCCCACTTCCGCATCAGAGAGCTCGCAGATCGAGAGAAGAGACCCGATGGGGCCTTTCAAATCCGTTCCTTGCTTTTTCTGTCGCGAAGATGCCCTAAATCCAGCACCAGAGGGGCACATGAAGACAGGACTAGTCTTATACGGTTCTATTTCGCTTGGATACAGGTGCGGTCGGTGCAATCGCAAGAGTTGGATTACAGGGTCGACATGGATTTGGTCTGTATCAGACAAAATGATTGAACGCCTACAACCGTTCTTTACTCCGAAAAACGTACACCTCATGTTGGACTAGGACTGAACCCTGAAAGCCATATCATCCGAGAGGGCCCGGCCTGGCATTGCCCGGAGGATCATCGAGACCGATTTCGAACCCTTCCTATCCACTTAGTTAGTGTATAAAGTCCGATACAGGACCGTAGGAAAGAAAAGAAGGACTTCTATTTCCGTCAACTGAGCCCCTCCTTCTTCTATCTAATAGAATTGACCAAGCAACTGAAGTCGATTTCGATGACATGGATTATGAGTGTCTAAGAAAGAAGCTCTAGACTACTGGTATTTGTGAAATATATAGAGCAAGGCTCACCCAAATGAAATACAGGAATTTATTCCGTCGAGATTCCTAATACCTCTATTTTTTAGATTTCAAGTAACCGGTCCTCCACATTCCAACTCACGATCAAAATGACCATCCCATCTAACTAATTTGAGGGGAACGTCAAAACTTATTGTCCACGCGTGATTATCTTGCCAAAAGATCTGTTATCACGGAGAAGGAGATCAGGGGCACTTACGTGGTTTGTGGTTTACGAGCTTGCTAGTTTGTCAATATATCAGTAGGTTTCGGGATGCGATGGTCCTTTGTATACCGATTAGATTAGGAATTGATTGGACATTATTCTGGCAGTGGGCGCTTGCTACTTAAAGAGTTGACACGAGGTGAAGACCCAGGGCACTCGAAGCTAGAGCTAAGAATCCCACGATTATGCTTCAGGTTAGAGAAATGGGAGTCTAGCATTCGAAACTGTCAAGCTTTATGATATGGACTAAGATTTTACACCAATAAGCCGTTAAATAAACTAAGATATTCAATCTTCAAGTCATTTCCAGCCCTCCATAGCAGTAGACCATCCACAGTAGCATTCTTGTTCTTCCAATCCAAGCGTTCTCAATTTTCTGGAATAGCCCTCACAGCGAATGGGTTTGCAGTGAAGGTGCCCTTAGGATCAGCCTTGCCTCTTGCCCTGCCCAATCTCTGGTACTTCTCTTCATCCTCGTAATAACATTTCCAAATCTCCGGCTTCCCAAGGTCCCAGTCACCATAAGAGCCCCAGAGCACGCGTCTGTCCTGCTTACTGAACGTGCCCGTGGGACCAACCAATATACTGTCGTTCTTAGCTTGCCATACTTTAGCATACGTCCTAGATTGTTCATCAGGCTTGTGAAAGCAATCTAGTGTCTTGACGACCGTCGAATCTCTCCAGCTGTACGCAGTTCCGTTATTTCTGTTGTTGTAAAACTGCGAGTCTTGGCCTCCAAAGCATTGGATCTGGACTGAAAGCTTGCAACTGAGAAAGACTTCGTAGTTCTTCTCTCCTGGATTTCCCTTAAGCAGCTGGTCCGGGTTGAAGATCAAGTCGATGCGGCTAGCCAGGGAGTCGACCCATTTGTCCTTTTGGAGAGTTCTGGAGGCCGTAGCGTAGGTTCGCTTGACGTAAGGGAGATCAAACTCTCGCTCTTTGGGGAAGATCCATTCTCCCGTCATTTTAGACATGGGCTCTTCAAACTCGGTGATGAGGAGAGTCCCGTTCTTTGGATCTTTCTTGAGATCTCGGAATTTGTTGAACCAGTCATCGACAGTCTTGTCATACTTGTCATTTGGGTTGATAGGACACCACTGCGCATAGACCACAACGACAGCAGGGAAGCTACCATTGAGCCATTCAATAAACTCATCCGCAAGATGGTTCTTGATCTTGCCTTGGACCCGTTCCCAAAGACCAGCATCCTTCAAGTCGGGGAATAGCATCGTGATGGGAAAGTCAGTGCTGAGGACGTTGACACAGAGGTCATAGTTTCGCGCGGCCGTGCCATCGTCGGCCATTTGAGCGATATTGTTAAGTAGCGTCTTGAAGATTTTGCTGGAGTATACCCAGAGTCCTTTGATACCATGGGGTCCTTTGAATCCGTTTGGACCGGCGACAGTCCCCAGGTAGCTGTTGGCTTGAAAAACCTCGACGATGTAATGCGTGACAATGCCGAAATTGCCTGGGCTACCTCCGAGTATAGCATAGAAAAGCTCTGGGTCGTTCGCCTTGGTGACATCCTTCAGCTTGCCGTCGAAGTCGATCAAGCGAATGGTTCTAATATTATCGCCATAGAGGCCAAAGCTACGGCCAAGCTGGCCATAACCACCGGTCTGGCCGTGCCCGCCCACACACACGTAGGCGCATATTCCGGTGGGAACAAATAGTTGATTGTGTCTCAGATATGCGTTGAGGTCCTTCATTGAGGTACTGACGCCAACATACACCAATGCTCGATCCTGGGCAATGGGATCTTTGGGGTTCAAGACCATCAAGTCTTGGTACGTGTTGGCAAGGTCAATCTGGATGTTCTTGCCGCCAGTGGACGATGCACCACTGTACTGGTGACCGCCACTCCTGACAGCAACGGAGATGTTGTGATCTTTGGCCCAGTTCACAGCTCTGATGACGTCCTCGTCGTTTTTTGGGTGGACGATGAGATCCGGGAACATGTTACGTTCTTCCTGGTAGGTGGAGGTTGCATATTGCTCGTTGAAGTAGGCGTAGTCCAGTTCCTCAGCTGCAGTGCCCTCGCGGGGGTATTGCATCCCCTGGAAATCTTGGATTCGGATCGACATGGTTGCTTTCTGAAAGAGGTAAACTGCACGTTTGGTTGTGGTCTGAGTCTAACAGCTTTCAACAGCGAGCGACATCCGAACTTATATATTTCCGGAGTACTCGGCGACCGAGCTACATGTGAAAGCCGTTGGGTGTGTAAGTGACTTTGACTTGACATGCGTCAGATCAAGCACTTTCTTCATGTGGTGGTCAGCATTTCTGAATGCTGAGACATGGCTTAGATCGAGCGCTCCAGACACTCCGCCATATGCAGCTGACGCGTCTCCATCCTTTCAGGCAGCCTCGTTACAGCTACGAGCGTACGGGAACGTTACAACACATGAAAGTTTGATGAGTGAATGCGGGGTATTTAGCTACATTATTGAAGGGACACATTGATTAAATGTCCAAGCGATTTGACCTGTACAGATACGAAGGTTTACATGCAGAAGCAAATATGGAGATAATTCCTTTTCACCTCTCGCTCACGTCAACATCTAGGCTCCGAATTAGAATATACGCATTCAATGTATGATATTTAAGTAACGTTAATAAATATATATTTATTAATCCCTAAAAAGAAGATGCCGTATAGCTTTAAGATTAATGCCATTAACACAATATTACGTGTCGATGACTGAAATCCAATGACTGATTGTAGTACTATTCTACACGAAAGAGGTGAAACATGTGACGGGGCTGTCGGCAGTGTTTTCACGTTACGCAGTGGCACAAAATGGGCTGGCTGAAGTGGATATTGTACGTCACAGTAGTTTTAGCTACAGTGTAGTATTTGCTCTTTCACTATGCATTTCGGGTACTTTGACGGTCGAGATTTCTGCATCTCCTGCGTGTACTGTTACTTCGATGGTAAGCTGACGACACTAAGCGGGGAATGAGGAACGGCCCGTGACAGCTCGTGTCTAAGCTGACCTCCCGATCCAGCCGATACACTGATCCTGCTGATCCAGACTAGCCACTCACCGTCACCAAAGTAAGACATTCCTAGTTTGACCTGTGGAGTGCGGGAAAGCGGGTGTCAGAAACAAAGAACCGATCCAGCACCTTACAAACCAGATATCCGACTTAAGCGCTAAATTTCTTGAAGTTGAGGAAACTGGTGTCAGATCTGGCAGTCTCACGTGTTTATTCTCAATTGACCTGCATGGTGTGGCTATGTAGGTCTCAGTTGTTGGAAGGGAAATGTATGTGTGTGCGCGCATTAGAGGTTTTCGTGTGCCATGTTCCGACACACCCCGCTTGGCGGCCTCGCTTTTACTGCGCAATTCGATAAGTGGCTGACTTCATCGGAATGTCGGCAGTTGATCCGCCATTGCCACATAGTAACTATGGAAAGTCCAACCGAAGATCTACAGCAAAGGCGACGCTTTCAGTGGCCGAAGAATGTGACAGGTTTATGACTTGCGGCGGGGTATCGCTGTCCAACTCGCTAGTACCGCGCAAACTTCTGAGTTGCAGCTTACATGAACGAGGGTAACACGCCGCTTTTCATTTCAATGTCGGACGGGCAGTTGCGGGTTCCAATGTGTCTCCGAAATGTTGTGGAGCCAGCGTATTCGGTCCAACACAAACATCAATTCAGCCTGTACGAAGCGTTACCGTGTCCCCCACATAAGCACCGGGATCCATGCTGTAACATTTCAGGGGGGAACTTCCGACAGTCTATCGTAAGGCTCATGGTATTTATGTGAAAACTGCAGTTCTCTGACACAACCACGACCATGTTCTTGGTAATCCCAACTAGGTCAATTAATGGGCCAACAGAGGGAGCCAAATATGTCGATTTGTACATTTCCGCCCCTGTACTTCTCTAGTCAACAGCGGAATACATATTTGTGTTCGATAATCGTCTCAATTGACGGCCAGATTTTACATGAGCATGCAATACAAACGTATCATCACCATATCATCACATACGTAGTGATCGCCGAACCCTGCATAGCCAGTATTCTACTATTACCAAACCTGGGCTATATTATGAGCCCGGTATACTTGATTGCATCTCCCTGCATGCACCAATCAGATCACCTCTGCCCATCCAGATAAAACCCAATCGTATTTTGCGATGGAGGTGTTGATATCAAAATGGGGGTGCCCCCGTTCTAGTAAAGGGTTGATTAGTTGAGCTATCACTGCAATAAGAAAAGAGAATTCAAGAGTAATAATTAAACTATTTTCGGTGTGGATTTAAATATTCCATCCACTACTACGGATAATACAAGCCTGCTTGTCGGCTTTGATGGTATCAACGGAGTAGAATGTACATGCTCTGTGATTCCATCCTGCTTATCGGCTTTGATGGTATCAACGGAGTAGAATGTACATGCTCTGTTGAATCACGAACTTGGATGAAATAACTCAATGGCTACAAATCCGTGCCTAACCATCTCAACGGGCATAGGATGCCAAATACTCCAAGCGCTACGTCAGTCATTGTAAAACCCTTGGGCAGCAACAAAGTACCATCCAATACCTCCTTCTTCATCAGGAAATACCTACATAGTGCTGGCGTAAGGTCTTCGTAATGTAGACGTGATGAACACTGGTTCATCACGAGCTTATCCCATGCATGACACAGAGTACATAGGACGCGGATCGGCCTATCGTTCACGACACGGTGGGATATCGTTCGACCTCAGAACTTAAACCTCATATATTTATGCGGTGGATTTACCCTGATTGGCAGGTAGCTAATGCACTGTCTTTCACTTTGTGTACTTCCGTGGCGAATCCGTAGGTAACTTTTACACAATTTAACTCTAGATACGAGTAGCGTGCTGCAGACGACCTCGTGTACTCCAACTTAACCCCGCTCAACAGCTGGCTTCACTGCTACTATGACGGACTTTATACATCATTGCCATCCATTAACCTACATTTTGAGAAGCTCTTGGCGTCAGCAAAAAAATGGTTGACAATCTTGGGGGTAATTGCGACCGCCGTAATATCGTTGGCGAGTTCATTGCAATATTTCACATGGAGAGTTCGACGCTTGTTTCCACTCTTCATATCCTATCCACGAGCCATTCTTGAAACCCCTCGGGAAGATATTTTAAGGAGTCCGAAAGGTCTTGTCTTGATTCAAAAATTTTCCCAACTCACACCTAATACAAGTCTCAAAATTCCCAGTATATACTAATGTAAACTCCGCATAGTTTATCTCTTAAGAAGTCGCCTAGCCACATAGCCCTTCCGTCCAGCATAAGTGCGACGACTACACCGTGAATACTTATCACCACCATAATTAATGAGCATCATACACTCGAAGGTCTTCAAGGAATAAAGCAAGGCCAAGTCAAGAAGAAATGCTGGGAGAAACACTGCACCAAAACGCAAGGAGCCCTATACTTGATGAAAATAATGTATACTGCCAAATTACCCAGTCTATTGCAAAATTGTGACCAAAGGAAATACGATCATCCGAAACCACCCTAAATTACAGTGAACACGGTAACTTCAAATCTATCTAGACTATAGTCACAATCTTTTGATTCCAGTCCTCCCTAATCTGATCCCATTTACTTTCATCGGGTGTGTCCGTAACACGGATTCTATCGGAACCAATTCCAACCCGACGGTAGGTGCCCTGAACGTCTTGAACTGGTTTGAGTAGAAGAAAGACTTTGCCGGCAGGGCGACCATCAGGCCAAACTGGGTACCCATAGCCTGTGTGGGGTGGCCCCTTATCGTATGCTAGAATGTCCAAGGCTAAGCAATCGGCAAAATCGTCGCATGTGTAGTCCAAAGACGGTTCTGAGTCTCCTATATCACCAAGAATTTGAAAAACTTGTCTCAACCTCTCACAATCCACTGTGTAAAGACTGCCTCTCAGAGTGAGAGATCCTGAGGCTTCCAAAGCTTGGTGGTTTGCTGCTGCGTTGAAACTCACGAACGATGCAAGCGGAATAGGGTCTGAGCGTGCTACAAACTCAAACGAAACTTGTCTTGAGCCAGATACCCAAGTCCAGGAAGGCATTATTGGCGGTCCTGGAATGGGAGATGCTGATTTCCAACAAAGGCTCTCCAAAAACTTACTCCCTAACCATATGCCGCCCATAAACTGGTTCTGAATATGACTTTCGGTGACTTTAGAGATGGCCCAGAATGCTGGTAATCGGTCCGAGGATTTTGAAAGCTTTCTTTTTGTGAAGGCTACCAGCTGATCCTGCCAGAATTTGAACAGGTCGTTGTACTCTTTTTCAAATCCATAATACTCTTGGACCTTAAGCCCCCGTATAGCCCGTCGAGGGTGTATGTGAACTCTATTTCCATTGTCCCTACCGAAAAAGAAGCCGTCTGGACCCGCTTCGGTCGTATGGCTGCGGAGACACATCCAGTGCAGCATTCCATTTCCAAAGTATAGGATCCTCAAGCTAAGGATCTGCTCCTGTAACGTCCACCCACGCAGGTGGACCGGTCCTTGGATGCTTCGGTCGCTGTCTAGCCAGTTGCGTCTCACGGCTCCGTATTGCAATCCATTAGGATACAGTGCCGAACGGAGGCGCTTTTTTGTCCATATCTCCAGAGGCACGGGATAAGGAGAGCGACCAGCACGACTCTGGAAAAGACTGTCTTGAGCACCTTGAGCAACAAGACTAGAAAGGGTTATTTCCGCATTTTGGTAGATGTACTGCATTCGTCCTGCCTCACGAGTCCAGTCTTCTCTGTCATCTTGGATGATACAAAGTGCATCGATCCATATAAGCCTGAAACCTAAAGCTCGCGTTGCAATTACCGCATCTCTGAGGGTGGGTGGTAATTTCGTGATTGGTATTGCGATTTTATGTGCTTCAACGTTGGCTTTGGTGGTCTTTAGGTTCTCATGTTGAGTGCCCCAGCAGTACGACAGGGCTAAGTATGGCGCCAAAGTACTTAGTTTATCGGTCAAGAATGGCTCGCATTGATCACCTCCAACATCGATGAGCCTAGTCGGATATTCTCCATTGGATTGGCTTTGAGAACCAGACTTCTGGCAATCAGAGTGCCCAGGTGAGGTTTTGCAGTTCTCATACCATTCTCTGGCAGTCTGAAATGCCTTTGGTGAGCCTGTACCAGCAGTCGTATCATCGATCATTCTGCGATTTGGAATTGATTCGCGATCAACTGATGTCAAGTATACTTCGTGTCGAAGGTTATGACATTGAACTGAAATTTCCATCGTATCGGTAGGTCTCGCTGGTACACCTAGAGGCGAAAACTGCAACCGAATGGGATAAGCATTGAGACCTTTCTGAATATCTTTAGAATCTTTGCCCGTTCCATCGAGCTTCCGCTTGTGGCCGTGCGGGATATTACTTGAGTTGAGCTTAAGTCGCGGATTTGATGACTC
Organism: Cylindrodendrum hubeiense; assembly: GCA_014621425.1. NCBI lineage: Eukaryota > Fungi > Ascomycota > Sordariomycetes > Hypocreales > Nectriaceae > Cylindrodendrum > Cylindrodendrum hubeiense. The sequence goes on along the minus strand of JAANBB010000062.1, from coordinate 57,141 downwards.
TGCCTGATCCAATGCATCGGCGAACAGACCGCAAAGCGGACAACCGTCCCGTGCAGACTTCTCCAGATGATCTCGACTCTCATGGATCTCAATATCTAATTTTTCAGAGTTACTGCTTCGGTTGTGACGGTAGCTGGAGAACTGTTCTAACTGCAGACAGCTTGAACATACGTCTTCGACTGCAGGCGTTCTATCGACTTCTGCGAGGTTGTATAGATGATTCACGAAATCCCGGTCTAAATCATCAACAAACTTTATCTCTACATCCCTTTCCGTGGAAGGGATGATTAAAGACAACGTATGACAATATACATGATGAAGCGACGGGTCAGGGATCAGGCGATCGCTTCTCGTGAGCGGGAGCAAGTCTCTTGCAGCGTCTTTTAGGTTGACTGACTCGGTTTTCGGTGTGTTCAGCCGCAGAGACAAATCAATCCCCTCTGATATGAAGAATTTCATCGCTGGACGGTCTCCAGCCAGGATGGACATGTCCAAAAAGCTCCATCCATCCATTCGAACTTTCGGGTCGGCACCACCATCAACAAGCAACCGTAATATGTCGATATTACCGTCCGCGAAGGCTAGTTGAAGGGCATTGAGTCCTCCTGCGCCGCAAACATTTCCGTATTCCTCAGAATGGACCTCCTTTCCAAGAGTCAGGCTGTTCACATCGGCCCCATGCTCGATCAGAAAGCCCACGCGATCACGCTCGTCTCGGTCGACAGCCTCATGCAAGGCTGTTTTTCCAATCGCGTTGTAAATATTGATGTCGGCCCCATTTCGGAGAAGAAAGATGGCTAGATCAAAGTCATCTGACCAGATAGCTTTGTGAAATGGCGTGTTCCAATGAAACCAAGCATATTCATGAAAGCTGATGGAAATGGCACACCCGCTCTTGGGTCGTGGGTGCTCCAATTCTTTTTCTTCCCACTTCACATTTGGGTCTAAACCGCATTGGATTGCTTGTCGGATCTCTCTTGAAAATACTGTCTTGTAGTCTCCCCTGTCTGAGGATGAGAGTCCATCCGCTCCCCAGAAGTGGCTACCATCGCGGAGAATCCCGAAAGTTGGCTCCGGCTGTTCGTGAAGTAAATCAGCATGTGTTGCTGAGTCCATGGCGAGTATCGGCCCTCTTCTGTGGAGGCAGTTGGTATGCTGTTGAGTTAGGATACTGGGAAATCGGCATTCTAGAGCATGTTTATAAGTTAACGGACAATCAAGCTGTGTCAAGGAAAACATGCTTCGGCATTCTGTTATAGCACGTGTTAACACATCATTTGTCGGCATGACGAGGAGACCGTGGCTTAGGTTGTCTTCAGCCCCTAGGTTCTGGCCACCAAGCGATCATTGCTTGGGAATAATTTCCATACGAGCTGCTGGTTTGCCTTGTTTTGAATAAGGCTACGTGATTGCGATGTTTCCGAAAATATCTTGCCCAACAGTTTTATGACGCAGATCATTTAAAGCAGCTGGGAAAAGAGGCAAAAAAAGCAATCGAGTTCAATCTCTTACGCACATATGCCTAGGTAGCTTACACTTATTCTTTTATTCTATCTTCTAGTTCCTTCATTGTGCTGCGAGGATTGTCGGTAGGAGAACCTGCCAGTGTGGCTTGCTTGGCTGAAACCGAGACGCTTGGTTTAACAAGGGGTTATTAGGCAACCTTGCGCCCGGTGGTTAAGCGGTCTGCAGCTATTGCGCCCGGTTCTCCACTATGGCACTTGAATACGCCTTGCAGTGCAATGTGCTCGGGCCTATCTATTTAGCAGGCTCAGCGAGCACAATGAGCCAAAGGTGAGCAAGGAGTGATTAGCGATCTTCGATCTGTAAAAGCGGCGACAGGCCGTGTTGGGATTTAAGTATTATCACATGCATAATGGGGCTATGATGTGGCCACTCAATCAATGAATACTGGTGCTTCTCTGGGCCCAAATTGATTGAAGGAGATCTCGCTCTTTGGGCTTAGAGGCCGTCAGCTCCCGTATACAACTTGTTCCATTTTCCATTTTCTTCGGCCCGGTCGCTCGTTTCAGTTGCTTGTTTATGCGCGCTTTGACATTATCCTCCATTGTCATATGTATACTCTCCACCACTTTCAGCCTCATTGCCATCTCCTCACGCGCCCTCGCCGGTCCTACGCCATCCAGCTCCTATGCAACAGCACCCCTGCAATACTCTCCCGCACTTTCAACCGACAGGAGCACTGCTAACGCCGATGCGACAGCGACCACCAACCAAACCCGCAGCTGCGCCCACTTCTTCTGGTCTTGTTACCCGCAACTCGGAAAACAGCAATTCCAATACCAACCTGTGAACAGGCGTCGAGGAAGCGGGTAAGCGTAGCCGGGCAGCTCTGTTGGCAGTGGTATATGGTTTGCATGGGCGGTTTAGATGTTTTCCTTTCTGGATGCGAACAAATTACACCCTGAAGTTCTAGCGATCAGCTCTACCCATGCACCGGGACCACCCATGGCCTTTATTTGTCATCGGTGAGCTCATCCATATCACTGGAAAGTCCTGTCAAGCCCAAGACATCAAAGTGAGGTATCGCACACGGTTTCGCGATACCGGATAAGGAACGGGTCATTCCATGATGCTTTTGAGGTGTCTGAGAAGATAACTGAAAAGCAGATAAGCATAATAATGGTATAAAGCTAATTTTCTGGGATAATTCTAAATTATAATCTCCAATGCTTGTGGATTCATCTGATAACAGATCTGGGAATGGCAGCAAGCTTCCTCTGTGGACGAGTAATATATCCGACATTATTCCTCTCCCGTTGAGTTCAGCCAATGTGACGCTTGTCTCGGATAATTACGTGGGGTCTCAGGCCAGAACTCGGCCTATTTTCTCCACTAGCGAGATTGGCCACCACCTTATCAGCTGCGGATACCTCATTGCCGCTTCGCTGCGTTCTTAACTTATCCTCTTCCTTGCAAATGCTTACAATCAGGAGCTTCTATCTCATCTAGTCTCATCAGTTAGTCATAAAATGTGTTAGTTACTTTAGTTATCAAGACGAAATACGGTCATTCAGATTAGCTTCATCCATCCATACCAAAGATACCAAGTCAGGGTAGCATAAATAGGTGTCTAAAGAGCCCAATAATGTAGCCAACTTTCCCCACGCCAAATAAATTCACAGCTTTTGCTCATCAACAAAGCAATCATGAAGGCCTCGTTGATCCTGGACCCGGCATTGTGCCTCATGACTGTAGTTATAGGTGCTGTCGGGGTGGCCTCGTACACGACCACAGTTGGCGGCTTGAACCTGTTGAAAGCATCTGCCAAGGACGTTTCAGCAGCACTCGATGCTGGCCATGTTACATCACTTCAACTAGTGAATGCCTACCTCGATCGCATTGAGGCTCACAACATCAATGGTACGTCTAACATTACGCCACACTCCGCCAAACTCTTCGACCTGTATTTGTACTTGGTCTTTCGCATTCTAACATTTCCAGGTCTCGACCTCCGCGCTGTTATCGAGACTGCGCCAGTTGACAATGTCAGGACTATTGCAAAGCGTTTGGACAAAGAACGCTCCAAGGGAAAGATCCGAAGCCCGCTTCATGGTGTTCCCATTCTTGTCAAGGACAGTATGTTGAGACGGTCACAGAGTTCTGAAATGGATTTTCTTGAGCTAACTAAACACAGACTACAATACCGATATTGAGCTCGGCATGAACAGTACCGCTGGTTCATATGTCCTGCTCGAATATGCTGGAGAAGTTACTGGCGATGCCTTTGTTGTGAAGCGCTTGAGGGATGCCGGCGCCATCATCTTGGCCAAAGCGAACTTGGACGAGGTAAGCATGCTGTTATGTTAAGAAGTGGTGAGCTATCTAACGATTGATAGTGGTCTGGAATCCGTGGCGTGAACGCATCGGCATGGAGCCCCAGGGGCGGACAAGTCTCAGACCCATACGTCTTTGGAGGCTTCGCAGCTGGAGGCGACCCCAGTGGTAGTTCTTCTGGCTCTGGTGCCGGTGTTGCTGCAGGATTTGCCCCTCTCGCGCTTGGCTCCGACACCGAAGGCAGCATTGTGAACCCCTCGAGCCGAAACGCGTTGTTTGGCCTTCGGCCCTCCACAGGGACTACCAGCAGGAGTGGTGTCGTACCCATCTCCAGCTCCCAAGACACTACTGGCCCACTGGGTAAAAGCACATGGGATGTCGCCGTCGCACTGGACATTATGGCTGCGGAGGACCCCGACGACCCGTACACGCTCCCGGTTGCTCCCTTCCGGCCCAAGAGTTATACCAAGTTCCTCGATTCCAATGGATTCAAGGGTCTGCGGGTTGGCGTTATCCGCGAGCCCTTTTTCGACACATCGACTAAGCGAGGAAAGCTCATGGCTTCCACTTTCGACAAGGCTCTGAAGAAGATGACCTCTCTGGGTGCCATCGTCCGCGAAACACCGCTGCCCAACTATGAAGCATGGAACTATACATTCGTCGGCGGCGCTGAGAGAGCGAATAATGGAACTATCCAGATCCGTAAGTGCAGTCCAAAGCTGCTGGAAACTTGAGTGCTAATTTTCGACCTATCAGAGTACGACTTCAATGCCGATATTGCGCATTACTTGAAGACGGCCCGCCGGAATTCGTCGATCGAGTCTCTCGAAGAAGTCATTGACTCCATGATCAAGCTTTGGAGCCTCGAGTCCCCAGAAGGCCAATGCTGCATGTCCACCTTTGTCGCTGCTGATCAAGTGGGCGACCGCGACACGTCGGGCGAGTACTGGCTGGCCAAGTACACTCAGGAGGCGCTCCACGAACAGGGCCCGGCGGTGCTGTTTCGAAAGTACAATCTGGACGTCCTTGTGTTGCCCACTGAGTTTAGTTCGGCTCGGCTCGGGGCGGTGGGCAGGTTGCCGGTGGGCAGCGTTCCTCTCGGGTATGACAGCATCAACTTGCCGTTCGGGATGGCGTTTGTGGGTAACCGTTACGACGAGGGTTCTGTTATCCGGGCCATGTCTGCTTTCGAAGCGAAGTTTCCAGCGCGCCAACTTCCCCCGACTCTGGAATGAGGCCAGTAATTTTCGCGGTACATAGAGTAGCTAGTACGCAGCCGTACGCCATGTTATACTAGTGGAACTCGACGTGGGTATATATCACCAGCCTCCCAACGCCGTGGCGGAAAAACGGCTCTTAGCTCAATGGCATTCTCCTCACTTCGCCAAAGCGGCCATGGAAGTTTCCGGGTTCCTCAGGTTTCATCGGAGGGGTTCATTGGTTACGCGGATGTCTAGTGTGTCGATATTTGCCTAATTGCCCCAGACCCTACGCGACATGCAACCCAATGCCCTGTTTCGGAAAAAGAAGTGGTAGGCCGGTTGTGTCTGGTGGGTTGTAGGGTAAGCCATTAAGCGCGGGGTTGCGGCGGGGCTGTCTCGGTGTCTGGTGTCAGACCCTTTCCGAATTAGCCCCGCTGGCGCTCTGGGAACCGTGTTGAAAGGCGGGGAGAAGCGTGGTTTTATGGGAGATTTCGATACGGCCAGAGATCTGGCTGGATGCTGCTGAAATGGGCGTACAAACCCGATCCGCAACACACACGGCTCGCGGGCTGTGGGTGTTATTTCCGTATTCGGAATGAGTATGCGAGCGTTCCGGGCCCCGCTTTACCCCGCCCCGCCCCATCCGAGGGCACGAGAGAACGGCCGGTAGATGTTTCCCCACTGTTTGAAAGAGGGAATGTGACGCTGGCGAGTCAATGAGGATTGGTGCGTAGGGATTAGATGACGGGCGAGCTCGGTGATTGGAGTGTGACTGAGTATTGGAAACTGACGAAGCGTCATGGGAGAAGACTACGGAAAGCTACCACGCACTAACCAACAAGGTTCCGAGGATTGGTCATTCAATGCGGGGTCCCGGCCTAGTGTGATAAATCGTCGGGTCAACCCATATTTCTCCAGCTGAATCTCATATCTCTAGGATTTATCTCGGATTAATCTCAGATTCATCTCAGATTCCTACCCAATTATCCACATACTCAGCGACACTGTCCATCCGAAACCATGGCTGAGAGCAAGTGTCCCGCTCATCGCCTGATGAACGTCAATGGCGGCGGCACCCGCAACCGCGACTGGTGGCCCGACTCTCTCAAGCTCAACGTCCTGCGCCAACACACGCCCGTCACCAACCCGCTGGGCGACTCGTTCGACTATGCCACGGCCTTCAAGAGCCTCGACCTCGACGCCGTCAAGAAGGACCTGACCGTCCTCATGACCGACTCGCAGGACTGGTGGCCCGCCGACTTTGGCCACTACGGCGGCCTCTTTGTCCGCATGGCATGGCACAGCGCTGGTACCTACCGCGTGTTTGACGGCCGCGGTGGCGGCGGACAGGTAAGACATGGCTGACACCTGATTGACTGCTGCGCAGTGCTGATTCTGTAACCGCAGGGCCAGCAGCGCTTTGCTCCCCTCAACAGCTGGCCGGACAATGTGAGTCTCGACAAGGCCCGGCGCCTGCTGTGGCCCATCAAGCAAAAGTACGGCAACAAGATCTCGTGGGCCGACCTGATCATCCTGACGGGCAACGTGGCCCTCGAGTCCATGGGCTTCAAGACCTTTGGCTTCGCCGGTGGCCGCGCCGACGTCTGGGAGGCTGACGAGTCCGTCTACTGGGGTGGTGAAGACACCTGGCTGGGCGACGATGTCCGCTACGGTGGCACCAACGACAGCTCTCGTGAGCTCGAGAAGCCGCTGGGCGCTGCGCACATGGGCCTCATCTACGTCAACCCCGAGGGCCCTGGCGGCAACCCCGACCCCGTCAAGGCGGCGCACGACATCCGCGACACGTTCGGGCGCATGGCCATGAACGACGAGGAGACGGTTGCGCTGATCGCGGGCGGCCACACGTTCGGCAAGACGCACGGTGCAGCTTCCGCCGACAATGTCGGCGATGACCCCGAAGCCGCCGGCCTCGAGGCGCAGGGATTCGGGTGGAGCAACCGCCATGGCTCCGGAAAGGGCCCCGACACGATTACTAGCGGGCTCGAGGTCACCTGGACCAAGACGCCAACGCAGTGGAGCCACGACTTCTTCAAGTACCTGTTCCAGTTCGAGTGGGAGCTCACCAAGAGCCCCGCGGGCGCGTCGCAGTACGTGGCCAAGAACGCCGACGCCATCATCCCCGATGCCTACGATGCCTCCAAGAAGCAGCTGCCGACGATGCTGACGACGGATCTGTCGCTGCGCTTCGACCCCGAGTACGAGAAGATCTCGCGCCGCTTCCTCGAGAATCCCGACCAGTTCGCCGACGTCTTCGCGCGCGCCTGGTTCAAGCTGACCCACCGCGACATGGGTCCTCGGGTCCGCTATCTCGGTCCCGAAGTGCCTGCCGAGGTTCTCATCTGGCAGGATCCCATCCCCGTGCTGGACCACCTCGTGCTGAGCGACAAGGACGTCACCCTGCTGAAGCGCGACATTCTCGCTTCCGGCCTCAGCGTGTCCAAGCTGGTGTCGACCGCCTGGGCCTCGGCCTCGACTTTCCGCGGCAGCGACAAGCGAGGAGGCGCTAACGGTGCGCGCATCCGCCTGGCGCCCCAGAAGGACTGGGCCGTCAACAACCCGGCCCAAGTCGCCGAGGTTGTGGCTGCGCTCGAGAACCTGCAGGGCCGCTTCAACAGCTCGCGCAACGACGGCAAGAAGGTGTCGCTGGCCGACCTCATCGTCCTTGGTGGCGGCGCCGCCATTGAGCAGGCCGCCCGCGATGCCGGCCACCGCGACGTCGTGGTGCCCTTCCTCCCCGGTCGCATGGACGCCTCGCAGGACCAGACGGACGTGGAGTCGTTTGGCTACCTGCAGCCAATCGCCGACGGCTTCCGCAATTATGGCAAGTCAACGCGGCGCGCGAAAACGGAGCAGTTCCTGGTCGACAAGGCCCACCTGCTCACGCTGTCGGCTCCCGAGCTCACCGTCCTGGTCGGCGGCCTGCGCGCCCTCGACACCAACTACGACGGCTCCGCCCACGGCGTCTTCACCTCCCGCCCCGGCCAGCTGACCAACGACTTCTTCGTCAACCTGCTGGATATGAACACGGCGTGGAAGGCCACGGCCGACGGCGACGTCTTCGAGGGCACCGACCGTAAGACGGGCGCGCCCAAGTGGTCCGCGACCCGCACCGACCTGGTCTTCGGCTCCCACGCCGAGCTGCGCGCCATCTCGGAGATCTACGCCAGCTCCGACAGCTCCTACCGCTTCGTCAAGGACTTTGTCGCCGCCTGGGACAAGGTCATGAACCTCGACCGCTTCGACATGGCCAAGGGCGACAAGGTGCCCTCGTCTGGCGTGAGGACCCCCAGCCGCCTGTGAGGGGCTGGATGCATGTGAGTGATTTCGCGCGACCTGAGGTCTGCAAAGCAAGGATGGATCTACGAATTTGCCGATAGGGTCATGTTTTTATGTATCTTGTACCTCGAGTGTTCAATATAGTCCCACGGCCATGCCAACGCGATGATTTCAATTAAACTTGATCCCGATAATGCACCGCACTGTGACTGTTCTCAGCTATTTGGACCGGCGCCGCGTTGGCATCATGCCCGCCTGTCATGACGACATCGCCTGGTCGTAGCTGATTGCCGAGCCTCCTCTACATAGCCGCTAGCTTAGTTGCGCCGAAGAGCAGTCAATGAGGTTCGCGCCGAGAGTCAGTGCCAACTCAACTGTGAGTCTCCAAATGAGTGTCCAGTAACCAGCCAACCGTGTTGGGGTTGGGGACTAGTGGGAGGGTGGAGTTGAGTTGCGGGAGCTTGCCAGAGTGGACCAAGTGCGTATATGAGACAATTGGCGCGGCGAGAACCTGGGCTGCGACGGTGTCTGAATCACTCTCGGCTGGTGGCAGAAAACCCAAAAGCAAGAGGCCCACGAGCAAAAAGAGCATGAGCAAAAAGCACAGAGCAAAAGACCAAAAAGCAGAAGACCCGAGGGGTTGCACGGCACAAAGCCCCCAAACCTCTGATTGGACCAGTTGCAGCATTGTCCGCCTCACTCTTCCTGGTCGCGAGCCAACGAAGCTGCACTTTGTTGTCATGAGCAGAAACCCTTGCATATGTGGCTGGCAGGCAGAGGAATAAGGCAGCCAATTGCCTTTAGACCTAAAAGCCCTAAAAGACTTAGGTTGTGTTTGGATTCATTATATAAGGTGAGAAGCAACCCGCTAGCCGTACATATCGCCCTATCTTACCAACGCAACTGGCCCTGCCTGGGATCTGACAGTACCTCACCTGCAAGCACCTACCAACACACCTGCTCAATCTAATTCGGCATAAATTATGCTGTTTCGTTTCCTTTGCTCTTTTTTGAGTTCCTTATCTTGCATCGGTCTTGTCGAGATCTCACCATGCCCGTGGATTGGAAACTATACGAGCAGGATGTCATCGACAAGTACGTGAATGGGGAAAAGAATACCCAGGAAACCATCGCCTATCTTCGTCAGGAACATGGAGTCGAAATTAGGTAACATTGAAATCCTTGCCAAGTCCTTCACTAAGCTGACATCGCCCAGCGTCAGGCAGTTTAAGTCCAAGTTTGGAGGCCTGAAGAAGCTACGTGCTGATGAATGGAGGGCGGCGTTTTCTGAAATTCGAAAACGAGAGGTCAAGGGGATAGCATCCGCCATATATCTTTATGGCCGACAACTGTCATTTGAGCGCGTGGCCAGAGAGAAGCGGCGGTATTTGAGAGATTGCCGAGTCCAGAAAACCCATGAGATAGGTCGATGTCATTATTCTTTTACTTGATATGCCACACTTCTAACATTTCCTGGGTAGACTTGGGCATTGACACCTTCGGCAAACATCGTTTAGAGATCCGAGATCCAGCCGCGACGAACACCGGGCCTCAACATGAATTTTCTTCTGCGCCTCCAGGACTTATGGAAGATTCGGAGTTCCAGGGAGTTCAAGAGACAGAGCACCCGATGCAACCAACCGGTGACGAGATTGATCTGAATCCTGAGACCAATTGGGACTTTGTGAATCTAGATCTAAGTACTCCGCGACTAGAAGATCACACTCAGTTTCCTGTTCTCGATCTTGGATTTCCTCGCAACCGTGATGCGACTATCACCCGGGTTAGTGTGTCGCCGCAACCGTACTCTAGGGCGACCACGACACGGCAATTCGGCAATCAGCTTGGCCTTTCGCCACAAACCCGACATCCCCTCCTTCTTGAGCCCTTCTCCTCGTTACGTTATCCACGGATATCGAGCAGTGTTGCAACTTGGGCTGGGCAGCCGTTTGTATCCTTCTGGGACACAAAAGGTATACATTATATCTATGGAAGATCATGTTTGTATTGACCCGCTGATAAAAAATAGAAACAACCTCTCTAATACCAGCTATTTGTGGATACAGCAAAGACTTCGTTGAGGACCAGCTTTGCACCATGAACTGGAGAGAAATGCACCCACGAGTTCCATGGCGCCAAGACGGTTATATTTTCTCCTACCTTACAAGTGTGGACCCAAAGTTGAAAATATTGGAACCTGCGGCGAATCTTATTGAACAAGTCATCAAGAATTATTCTCATCCGTTACATGGACGCTTAAAACAAGATGCTGAACTTCCGAATTACTATCAAACAGAGCAATTTCTTAACGAACTATTCTCGACCATGGCATATCTAACCTCCAATAATTTCCTAAGCAAGCATGATATTCATTCTCTCATTGGGTGGGTAATAGATCATAGCTTGGATGGACAGCTCAGTACATTTTTGCAAACAAATTCAGAAGATATTCGCTCTTGTGCAGCGAATATAGTACACGAATGCCACATAATGATGCGATACACCAAGCTCCCGACAAGAAAATTTCTCCACTCGATGCGCCCCATTGTCCCTGCAAGGGGTCGTGGTTTGCCAGCTTTTCTCAAATTGGACCTGTTAAAGCAGGCCATTGAATCTGACAACCTGGAAGATGCCAAAGACCTGGTGTCTAGTGCAGTCGACTTTCATTACGACTCTGAAAAATGGGATCCTTGTTCAGATGCATTGAGCTACGCTGTCTATTGCGGCTCGACAACGATGGTGAGCTTCCTGATCAAAGCGGGCTGCATGTCGTTCTACGCACTCAATTATGCGATAAAACGCAGGAGAATTGAGATGGTAGATATTATATTGCAACACGACGTTGAAGTTTGGGATGGGGTTGGTCACATATATAACGTGATGGTGAATATGAGGAAGACATGTCCAGAAATGTATCGGACGCTGAGAGAAGGGTTTCGAAATCGACAGGCATTTCAAGATTTCGAATTACTCGAGGCAGCAGGACAAGGAAACATCACACTTACCAAGTGGATCCTTGAGCACGGTATTTCTGAAGTGGATCTAGAGAATGCGCTATGCAAAGCCATCTCGGGCAATCATCATGACGCGGTGATGACATTTCTCAACCGAGGAGTAGATCCCAATGCTCGAGAGTCTCAGTTCATGAACTTCGAGGACGCCGAATACAGCTACCCCATTCAGATAGCAACGTCAGTCAACTTTGATTCAGAGGGCGCGCTGGATTCTGCTTATCTTCTTATCAAGGCCGGCGCAGATATAAATGATGGGGTGCTCATGGAAATATGCGACATGGCGATTAGGAACGAAGAACCGGAATTCATGCTCTTATTACTCCAGAGGGGATACGACGCAGCTTTGTTTGGAGCATCTGTGATGGAATTCGCGGCAAACAAACGTGAAATCTATTTATGTGGACTTTTCCTTGACGCGGGGGCCCCGATCAATAAGTATGGCAGAGGAGGAAGAAGTGCCTTACAAGCTGCGGCAAGTCACGATAATTTCTCATTGGTAAAATATCTTGTTAAACAAGGGGCAGATGTGAATCTTCCCGCGAGTGATGATGGGGGGGAAACAGCCCTTCAAGCTGCAGCTAGGAATGGTAACAGCGAATTGATCGACTGGCTGATTGAAGAGGGGGCCGATGTCAAAGCAACTGCTGCAATTCGAAATGGAATGACGGTTCTAGAAGCTGCAGCTTGTGGTACCAAGGGGAATCTTATGTCATTCAAATATCTGCTCGCGCTTGGGGCGCCAGTTAATCGCCCAAATGGTGCAAGCGGGACCGTTTTACACAAGCTCATCCGCAATGAGCAAATCGAGGGCCTCAAGCTGGCACTGGAAGCTGGTGCGCGGGTGGATGATCGAGACTGCGATAGTGGATATCGAGACCGCGATAGTGGAAATCGATACTTCGGTATTGGAGATCGAGACTGCGATAGTGGAGATATGACACCTCTCCAAGTTGCCGCATCTTACAGCAATGGAGAGGCTATCCTGCTTCTTTTAAGTCATGGGGCCGGTATCAATGCCCTTGCTGGCGATAAAAACGGCCGCACCGCTCTTCAAGCAGCCGTCGCTGGAGTTGAAGGCAGATTTTCAACCATCGAAGAGAAGGTTAAAACCATTGAACTTCTGTTACTATATCAGGCAGATATCAATGCTCCCGCCGGGAAAGAATTTGGTCGTACCGCTTTACAAGCAGCCACATCTTCAGATAACCCCGAACCTAAAATTGTTGCTTTTCTTCTAGATCACGCCGCAGATGTCAACGCCGCGCCTTCGACAAAGGGGGGAGTTACAGCTCTGCAAGGCGCCGCCATTAAAGGAGACATGCAGATTGCAAGAATTCTACTAAAACACAACGCTGAGGTCAATGCAGCTCCCGCCTTGGAGGAAGGCCGCACAGCGGTGGAAGGGGCTGCCGAACATGGGAGGATGGACATGGTGCGGTTGCTTTTGAACGCGGGAGCAAGACCGGACCCAGAAAATGGGTTTACAAGGGCAATCGAGCTAGCCGACAAGAACAATCATTTTGTTATTGGAGATTTGTTAAAAGAGGTCAAAGAGTCATTTCCATCCGCGGCGTGGACTGGCTTGTTGACTAGCCCTTGTCCGTGGTTGCCGGACCAGGGGATGGTCATGGCTGAGGAAGAAGACTTAGCTATATAGGGTAGAGGAAGAGTGTTTCTTGTTTCGGTTCTATTTTGTCTTGGAGTCTTTACGGGAGTGTCAGTGACAAATTGGCGCAACATCAAAGGTCATCGGGGATATGTGTTGGTGGAACTCTGGGCCATTCTGGTATAAGTGAATTTACACAGCTGAATCATTATATATTATCAAATGTCAGAGGGGCGAAGTCCCTGAAAGTAACAGGGTAGAATTTGAACTGCCCGGCAAAAGTCTGATACGGCGCAAGATGAATGACGCCGCCAGCCAGTGAAGAGAAATACCGGACTTGCCCAAATTATCTCCGGTAGCTCGTGTAGCTCACCTATCAATTGTCCACGTACCCGATCCACTCAGAAAAATGACTACAGTCTAGGAGCATATTTAAATTATCTCTGCCCATGTTGGCTGACAACGAATGCTTATCTTGTTCAACTGCAGGGGAAAATACTGGCCTCCTTTCTACAGGGGGTCCGGAACAAACACATTGGCAAACCATATACCAAATTGTATGAACTGGTGCCGACAGGTTTGGTGTCTGAAGTAAAGTTATTCAGGGGGTTGAATACGGTGATTGATTATTGCTACTGTTGGCAGATTATGGTTGCCTTTGACTGACAATTGCTCCCATAGCTCAACTATTGAACCCCTTAAATTCGGGCTTAGACTACGTTGCCTGATTAACTCTGCAAACGGGGGCCAAGTTAGAATACGCAATGCTTGATTGCACTCTCTGATTTGTCCAGTTACGGTTGAATTCATCGATATAACACAACCGGGGGAATTGAAGTCCGTTCTAAGAAACACTCACTAGTGATGGGGCAAAGATGAACCGAACCGGGGGAATTGAAAGCCCGCCTCAACCCAAACTAGAATCACTCCACTATCCTATACATGCCTACGCCAAACCACCGTGAACATGACTGATAAATGGGTATATTTCGCTCCTTTGCCTTTTAATTTCTCTGTTAATCCAATCTGGTCCTTTTCCCTTGAGTGAAATGTCTACCTCTCAGAATACAGTCCTTATAACCGGCTGCTCGGATGGCGGTATGGGCGCCGCCCTTGCAGTCGCCTTTCACAAAGCTGGCCTGCATGTGTTAGCAACAGCTCGAAACCCTGACAAGATGGCGCATCTCAAGTCGCTTGGCATCGAAACCATTACACTTGACGTGCAGTCGGAAGACTCAATCGATGCCTGTGTCAGCCAAATATCTGCTCTCGACATTCTGGTCAACAACGCCGGCAATCAATTCATCATGCCTGTAGCGGACATCAGTATTCCCGAGGCTAAGAAGCTATACGACCTCAATGTATGGTCTCACATTGCTGTAACGCAAAAGCTTTTGCCGTTACTCTTACAGTCATCTGGTGGCATGATTGTGAACCAAACGTCTGTCGGGGCTGTCACTACTCTGCCATTCCAGGCCGTATACAACTCCTCAAAAGCTGCACTAGCAATGCTTTCAGATTCTCTGAGGCTTGAGCTTGAACCCTTCGGCATAAAGGTTATCGATCTAAGAACTGGAGTCGTTCAAACTAACTTGATCAAGAACCAACAGGTGACGGGACCTTCGTTGCCAGAGGACTCCCTTTACAAGCCCGCGAAAGAATTTGTGGAGAAGGCGATGCGACAAGAGGGATTCGAGGGCCAGGGTTTGCCAGCGGATACATGGGCATAACAGGTTGTTCAAGATTTATTGAATAAGAACCCGCCATCAGTCATATGGAGAGGGGAGTCCGCGTGGTTAACGCGCATTGCGACAGTCTTGCCATTTGGAATGTTCGATAACATGGTTAAAAAGTTGACTGGGCTGGACTTAGCCGGGCAAGCTATCAAAAATGACAAGATTAACCGCTAGAACCACATATTTAGAGTAAGACGTGTACGACGCAGAGTCTAGGTCGAATGAGGGCTCTCTGACTATATCCTGCGACTACTATCGTTCGACAGAGCTCCTAGTGCTTGGAATATATGATAAAGGATGATTGGAATTATATTAAAAGAGTCTTCTAAACGATGCCCACCTCACCTGCGCCGTACTTGAGACGGTTGGCCTCTGGTTGTTTCCACACAGAACTCCAATATCCAACCATGCATCCAAACAATGAAAGCCTCAAGTGGCTTCCGGCTTCTTGCCATAGATAGAGCAACTGCGAATAGTTAGTGTTAAAGTCCATAAAATCCAGCCACAATACTTACATCGGCCAGTAGGCATGGATCCTCGGGTCGTTCAGCTCCTTTCTCACATCAGTCAAGAAGACGACGACTTCTTCATGAGACCAGCCGAGGCCTCTCGTGAATGGTGCCAAAGTCAGTGCCTCCAGAGCGGCACCGGTGTTTTCGTTATTCCATGCACCGAGCTCCTTGTACTTCCTCTCCTTGGGCCAGCGGTTTGTTGGCCATTTGAAACGCTTGTCAACAACGTCGGTGAAGCCAGCTTTGATCATGTGTTCTCTCATCTCATCGAACTTAACAAAAGGTCGACCCAGTTTGACGGCTGCTTCATCGAGAAGTTTACACCACTTGTAGAGTGCCGTGTCCTTGGTGACAGTGTTGTCATCAGACGCCATTTCACAGCCTACTTCCTGGATTTCGACCCAGCCTCCCGGAGTAAGATTGCTGTATGAATTAGACCTTGCCCGTAGAAGTGATCGGTTGGCTTACTCATAGACGTTGCGGAAGTACGTAGGCCAGTCCTTGATGCTGAAATTCATCATTCGACTATGAATGTAATCGAAGGGTTCAGAATAGCTCCACTCCTCATCAATATCATCAATGATAAAGCGGACATTCGGGGGAACACTATTGTCTGTTAGATGTGAAAACCAGTGGACAAGAGTAGTCGTACACGCTGGGTTGAGTGGGCGAGAGGTCGATGCCAACCACCTGGGTACTGTCAGCTTTGGCTGCGGTGATTTAGAGTACTCCTCTCACCTGAGCTTCCGGGTGCTCGTCGCCAAAGTCGATTGCCCAGATTCCGGTTCCAGTGCCGACATCGAGGACATTCTTGACCTTTGAGTCAGGGAGGCCGGGAGGCGCTATGCCGAGCCGGTCGCCATAGGTAAGAAGGCACAAATGATGTTGCAAGTCTAGTAATATTAGCGTGTGCCCGTTGTTAGTTAAAGCTAGCGTACCTAGTCGTTCGTTTTCAACGATATCGTTGGGCATATTGTATTCTACACGAGGTTACGAAAAGTTCATTTGTTAATGGGACACGACCTACTGCCGTCTTTGTATCCATGATAGGTTCTTCCGTTTTCACGGCGGTAGTCGAGGATAGTACTCGAGATGCTCTGGGTGGATGAACCAGCGTCCTGATACGAGGAGAACATGTTAGTTGTGTTTTTAGTTCAGATCTGGAATCCATACAGATCCAAGCGTCGAGTCCTGATCACCGTCGTACTGGCGAACAGTTAGTTTGTGGTGGCTGCGCAGGGGGGGGATGTCAATGAACCTGGTCGTCAGGAAGCACAACGGGATTAGTCTCGACTTCTGCCATGGTGAATAGGCTGCTTGTTAGTGTTTGAAAGTGAATTGAGATCTTTGTCAAATGAGAAATTTGTCCGACTGCTACCCCTCATCGGAGATGGCGGTCAACTTTATAACAACCCACAGCCCCTGTCGTTGAGCTCGGTAGCGAACCAATCAAGGAGGCACGGAAACGCATACCCCTGCAACGAACCAACAAATCTTGGGCGTTCGTGCCTGATGGGTCGATAACAAGTCGTAGATGTGGATCCAGTAGCGTGACATTGGATTGTTATCTCTTCAGTCCCACATCCATGAGTCCTAAACTGTAGATATATATCTCATTAGGTGCTGTAATGCTTGTGGAGCACATCTGCCACTCCGGGAAAAGCAAAACCACGTGCGTGCAGGAGCAGGGGGCAGTGTAGGGCATAATACAGATTTTCAGGTTTGAATTGGGGACTCACCTCATTAGCTTACTAGTTCATCTTTGAGGTACCTGGAGTCAGTCCGTGTACAAATGATAGTTCAGGGTGTCACTCAAACTTATTTTGGAAACTCTCCGTTGTATTTTAACCTTGCTCTCGATATGACGCTATGAAAATTGGAGCAATGTCTACAATACAATCCGTATAGCTTTAATCCGAAACTCTGGACTTTTCTCTCTTTCTATGCATTTTAGCTTCGAGTTCAGAGACCATACCCGCAGTATTCCCACACACCATGATGTGAATAATTTCCACCCCAAACAGACTTTAAAGTCACTTCTGAGTCGGCACACTTTGAGTTAAGCGTTTCGCGATGAGCTGTTTTATACGGTAGTCAGTTTTTGCGAAGGCATCTTTTGTATCAAAGACTTACTTCGCCACACGTTGCAGGCTCATATTTAGGAGGGTTATCCTCGCTAGTGCAGCTGGGAAGAACGCCAAGTTTCTTGTCAAAGTTGAATCCTAATTCCAAGATGGTTAGTTACTAATACAATAGCTGTGAATATATGGTCTTACCGAAAAAGAATGGCATAGAAATCCGATCTTCTTTCCCATGTTGGATAACACGGTGCGCAGTGGATTTGAGCCGGTCATTGGTTAGTCGCATAAGAAAATCTCCAATATTAACTACGAAAGTACCAGGAATGAATGGAGCAAAGACCCATTCGCTTTGGCTGTTGAGCACTTGCAGTCCCCGATGCTCATCCTGCCAAAGAAGAGTCAAAATTTGGAGGTCCGTATGGGCTCCAAGGCCAACCTCCTCAAGGTCTTCGATGGGCACATCACCATGACCCTTGTAGAAGTTCATTGCCATGTCTGCTCCTGGGCACGTCGTGACAGCATCGAAATGATCTTCAGGGAGATCAAGAGCAAGAGCAATGATTCGAATGAGGCGACGCGCTAGTGAGAGGCAAGCCCTCCAGTACTCCAAGACATCATTCTGGAAATGAGGTACCCCTAGATCTTGCCAAACAAACCCATCCTTAGGAAGATGTTTTGTTACTTCTTCGGGGATATCCTCTAAGCGGCCTTGATATAGAGGATCGAAAGCAGGCTCATAGTGGAAGTTGAATGTCTCCTTGGAATCTAAAACGGTACATTAGAGATTCTCGTTTTATTGGTGGAAGAAGTGGATGGTATAAAAGTGTACCTCTGGAGCTGGATGGGTTTGCTTGACGAGCCCCAGCGCCCCAGTAGCCGTAGGAGGAGATCTCCACACGAGGAGCCACGCGACTTTTGGCCTCAATGGGAAGGTGGAAGAATCTTGATCTTTGATCAGTTTTAATCTTATCCTTGATATCAGATTAGCTTACTCAGTGGCCTTCTGGCGCGCCTTTTGAATGGTTTCTTCGGGAATTCCGTGATTTTGAATGTAGAAGAACCCAGCATTCTCGGCCGCCTGCAAAATATTCCTAGCAACTGCCTTGCGAGAATCAAGGTTTCCATTAATTCCAGTTAAATCAATAACCGGAATTTCTTCAGCGGTGCAATCCCTCGGACTTTTCTTAGATACAAGCCGGTGAGTGAATCCGTCAAAGCTCCTCAAAAGAAGCTTTGCCATGCCATCTGGGGGCGCGCTGCTTGACGTGACTTGAGGGGTAGACATTCTTGGAGATGCTGAAGTACTTTTTGCGAAGGAAATGATGAATGCAGTGTGTAATGATGATTTAAAACATGAATAACCTGGAGCATGATTGAGCCGACCTATATATCATCATTTAGCACCTTAGAGATTGAATATCCGGCGATGTCCGGTGGTGTCCGACGGCTTCCGGTGGCGGAATAAACAGTGGGCCGGCGGGTTTGTCTGTGCGACACCAAACTTCATCTCTACATCCACCGGTCTCCGACGGCCTTTACTCTACTTCAACATCGTCCTGGCGAGACAGTAAGCCACACCCATAATTCAGAAACCAGAGCGATGGAGACAGAATCTGGCCGCCGATTGTTCCGTCTCAAACCCACATCCGGCGACAGTCGGCAGAACAGCCGTGAGGCGAATCCCAAGAAGCGCCGCCGCATCCTGTCTTGCGCTACCTGTCGCCGGCTCAAATCTCGTTGCGAATTCCCGAATGGACATGATGCCTGCTCAAGATGCAGCACTCTGAGGTTTGTGTTGCCCTAATTTTCTTTTGCTTGCTTCTCCATCTCACATTCGTGTGTGTACGATTAGAATTCCTTGTTTGAGATCCGACGACGATGAGGGCCCGCGGCACGCACCCACAAAGACACAGCCTAATGAAGAAAGGTATCCCAACCCTCTCATTGCCTATTCATTTTCTTTCGGTTATTTATCTAATAACTATGTTATCTCAGGATTACCCAACTGGAAAGCACTGTGATGGAGCTCAAATCTCTGGTAACTACAATGCTTGAAGCACGTTCTCGGCCCAGTCCATCCGAGTTACTTGGTTCAACACCCCGCGCGGTACCAACTCCCAACTCCGAATCTGCCGTTCATCGGGCAGATCAAAATCTCCGCTTTGCTCCCGTCCAAATCTTGAGAAAAGTGACATCTCAACTCAATGGAGGTCTTCGCCGGCAATTAGGTCACGACGGGCAAGACTTGATCTCCTGCAGCATAGTAGATGAGCACACAGCGGACAAGCTTGTAAAAGCGTACGGCAAACCAAATAGAAATACATTTCATTACAATTTCTTTTCTAACTTTATTTATAGGTTCTTCCAGCAACATGGGCAATTTCTTCTCATTGATGAAGCGAGCGAACTCGCACTAGGCGGACCACTGCACGAGGCATCGCCATTTCTACATGCTGTCTGCTGCTTGCGTGGCTTTAGGGCAAGCAAAGCTGAACTTTATGGCTCTACTATCCATCGGCAGGTTTATGAGCATGTTCGTCAAATGCTAGGCCAGGTATTTCTTGCCAGCCCTTTGAACATACCTGAGCTTCTCGGACTTCTCATAATGAGCCTCTTCTCATCTTCGCCGACGGTAATCACAAGCCTCCATTCAGCTCTGGTACCAGATTCGGGATATTAGAGTAGCATTCCCTCTCGAGAAGAGTCTCTAGGTCTGACATATCTGTAGCAAGGTCCGGAATATATCGATAGCTGGCTCTTGAGTGGTCACTGCGCCCAGCAGGGAATCCTGACTATCGCATTCTCGGATATCACGAACAGAGTCAATGCAGGGTCTCCACCATTAGAAGACCTGAAAACTTTTCGCCTTTGGGCAAATACCTGCCTCGTTCATTTACAGTAAGACTTTCTTGGCTACCCAGTCCTTCAAGGACGGGTGGGGAGTTGGTGTCTATGAGTTCACAACTAATCACTATTCCAGCTGGGCTACCACCACCGGGAGACCGTCAATGATTCCCGCGACCTATATCCAGCAATGCGATACTTTACTACGCTTCCCTCGTGCGGCCATATCTGATAGCATTCTCTATGCTGAAATTCTGCTCTACTCCGTTGTCAACGAGAATCTCTTCCAATTTCCGTCTACCGAAAATGGCGAAGAGGATGCGCTCTTGACTTGGAAGATGAAATGGGCATATTTATTTGGTAGGCCGCCTATTTTTGATTATTTGTATGGCCAAAGACATACTGACTTTTCTGGTTACAGATTTCCCTCTGGGGTCTACAATAAAGATGAGCTACAAAATCGCTTGCCTGATCATGGCTAGGCGGGCCCTAGAACATCAGAGCCGACAGCAGAAGAGTGCTGTAGGCGGAATTTCTTCAACTCCAGGATCAGTTTCTGCGACGATTGACCAGGATACCAATACTCAGGACAATACGATTGCCGATCCATGTGAAGATTCAACCTGCGCTCAGCTTCAGAAAAAGACATTATCATCTGTAGTCCAAGTCGTGGAAGATTTTCTTAGCATCCCATCACCATTGGCAGAGCATCTGCCGGAGTTCTTCCTCGTCTGCGTTAGCTATGCGGTTTTGCTCATATCTCAGGCTGATAGTGATCAAGTCGAGAGTTTTACCTGCAATCAGATTTTAGACATGTTGATCGCCATGCAGGAGCGATGCCAGTCAACAAAATTTCCAAGGCCGATGAGCCTCAACGTTGAAAGATGCATACGAAGATTCCGAGGGAGCTCACCCACAAATGACAATGTCGAAAAGGTCCAGGAGGGATCTGGTGAAGCCCATCCACCTTTCGTGGCGAACGGTGGCAATCTGGGATATAATGAATCAGCAACAAATACTACTTACACCGTGGAAGATCCGATTGAACCAATATTAGGTGGCATGGATCAAGTGATAAGATCTACCTCACCTTCTTCCATTTGGCTTGGTCAAGATATAGTGGATTTCTTCTCAGGAGGGTACGCGCTGTCAGAAGAGATGTGGGACTGCAATGACTACCTGGTCTAGGTCCAAGGCCTGGTCACCTGTATCTACTCATATTTGAAACCTGTCGACAGCCACCTATCTCATAATATTTAACTAATTCAGTTTTCCATTTTCTTCGTCCTGCTCCCTTGCTCTGCGTACTTCCACCCTTCGCAGGCTATCCGCCCTTCCGGCCTGCCTCTAATCTGACAGCTAAGCAACAATTCGGCTCTCATAATAAGAAAGTCTACTATATCCACTTATGTTGCGCAAGCCACTTTTCACAAAGCGACGGCCAGTTGGAAACAGGCAGATCCGGCGTATCCAGAGCAAAACCATGTGGCGCATCAGCAAACACATGAAGTTCAACAGATCCTCCAGCTTGGGTTATCCCCTCAGCAAGGCGGTAGGCGTTGATTACAGGGACGACCGGATCGTTGTTGGAATACACGATGAATGTTGGAGGTGCCGGAGAATCAATCTGGACGTCTGGCTGTACCGTGTCATATAGAGCCTGCTTCTCTAGAGGTGGGAGGGGTGGCTTGTTCGCAATAATAGTGCGTCCTTTGGCGTTGGTCGAGATTGGACCGTATCCTATAATGGCGAACTGTGCCGTGGGGAGTTCCGTATCTTGAGAAGTCCATGTTTGTGGATATTTGGCGAGAAGTGCAGAGCCGAGATGGCCACCAGACGATAGGCCACAAATGCCCAATCCTAGAGGGGCAAGGCCGCTGTCCGCCATCAACTTTAATGCACGTCTAGCATCATCCACAGGCGCCGAGATACCGCTCTCGGAGGTTGGAAATCGGTGGACGAGAACAAAGGCGTAGAATCCAAGGCCAGTCAGCCACTTTGCAACGGCGATGCCTTCACGGCCAACCATGAGCTCCACATAGCAACCACCTCCAAGAATGAGCACACCTCGCCCGTTAGGTTGAGCTGGACGATAGCCAAAGAGAAAGGGGCGCTCAACCTTAGTAACGACTGCATTATCTAGGTTGCCTCCCGGGGTGGCCAGTTCAAAGGCGCCATCGAGCGAACCCTCCTTCCACAGAGGCCAGTGCTGATCGGCTCCAAGCATCATGAATACAGAAACGAAGAGAAAGCTTTGAGTTAATAGAGCCAGCAAGTTCAATGTGTTTAGGAGAAGTAGGAGCGGAGGTTGCGCGCTTTAATAGTGGGTCTCGCGACAACATCACCCCGAGAACCCGACTATACAACATATGTTGACTAAGCGGGACTGGCACATTGCTTGTTGAAAAGGCAACAAATTCCAGACTAAATCTACATTTGATAATTTCTTAAATAATTATCCAGTGATCCATTTACACTGAGCAGTTCTCTGGTAGTAAGGTTGCCACTAGTGGTGTGATACTGTGCGTACAATGAGAGCCGGTGCAGATGTGAAGCTCCTGCGCCTCTTGCTGTGCAGCAGCCTCCAGCAGCCGGGCACTTATAGCTGTCAACACCGCATCGCAGGACTTAGTACTTGTATCAGGCTGTCTGGCATCCTCAATTCTTAATTTTCCGAGAAACACTTCATTTCGGCAATGGGGCGCTGGACGACCAAAGTTCATCTGGTTTCTCTATTCCCTCGGGCTTAGACCGGAGTATACTTCGGCCGAGCCTTCATGGCTATTGGCAAATTTGTCCCACAAAGGTAGCCTTTGAGACCATTTCCAGTAGTAAACTTGGACTGGGGACCTATGCATGAGTTCGAGGCTTCTCAAATGACCGGTGTGCTTGGAAAGGTCCCCATTCGTTATGCTTACCTCGGCATGGAAGTCGCTCCCTCGTCAATGGATAAAACATCACGACAAGATGGCGACATTTACACAAAGCATATGACTTCATCTTAACTATGGCTTTCGCCATAAAGCCAGAGTTAATGGCAAGGAGCACTTCCGATACTATCCTCACGCGTCGTTCAATCTCGAGCACATTTGCCCTACCCTAGAGTTTTGCCAAGTTTGCAAAGATTCGTGCCGGAATGCATCTCTATCAAGTAATCTAAAGGCAATCCAAGTAAGTCAAAATGATTCGTTTACGAGAACTGGTGACTAAAACTGCAGGAATAAAAAATGGCTGTGGTACTCCCTTTCTCTGCCGCCCATAGTATTACCCTTCACCTTCCTTGCCTTAATTCAAGCCTGCCTAACAAGGTGGCCTACCCCGTAGTAGACTAACACAATGGTTGCCAACCTAGACCTCAAGCTCAGTCACGGAACCAAGTTCAACCGTCTCACAATTAGGAAATAAGTGACATGTATTAATTAATAGATCAATGAAGCCACAAAAACTTATTCGCGAACATAAATCCTGGATGGCTGGCCAGACATCAATTAAGGCTGTAAGTTGATGCCTAAGGCATCAAGAACACGCCACCCCCTCTCACTTCGGAGAAGAAACACGGTGTTTGATCTTGCTCAAACCATAATCAGAATAGGCTGTAACGCCTCCTCTGTAGTGGTATAGGTCTGAGTAATTGCCATCATGAGCGGGCTAAACTCAGACCTCGTTCGCGACTCGAAGCTCGAGGCCAGATTCATCGGTGGGGCGACGCACCATGCGTTACTCGTCTCAGACCCAGCACTGGGTCGGAGACGGCGACACGAAGACGAGAGATGGTTCAGGAAGAAACGCCTGGGCGGTGGTAGTTACGGCACTGTTTGGCTCGAAAGTTGCACCGATGGAAGGAAGAAAGGCGCGCTACGAGCCGTCAAGGAGATATTGAAGCCGTCACCGAGCGATTCATCGAAGGACTTCCTCGACTATGGACGCGAGCTGGAAGCAATTGCCAAGTTTTCCAATGACAAGGTACTAAATATAGAGGTTACACTCTGCATTTTCCCCTTTCTGACCTCATTTGCCATACTGAGACACTATTCGACAGTACGCCGATTACTTCGTAAAAAGCTATGGGTGGTTTGACAGTGATCACGCTGTGTATATTGCAATGGAGTACATTGAAAATGGCGACCTACAGAAGTATCTCGTTGATCCGTTTCCAGAATTCGAGGCTCAAGTCATTGTCTCTCAGCTAGCTGATGGCCTGGAATTCATGCACAATAATGCGTATACACATCGCGATCTAAAACCAGCAGTATGTATTGTCCCCTTCCCGGGTTATTAAATACATCTACTCTAACTAGGTTGATGTTATAGAATATCTTGGTTCTTCATCATCGACCCAACTGGTGGTTGAAAATCGGCGATTTTGGAATCACCAAACGGGTTGAAACAGAGACCACAGCACTAAGAACTCATATCGGAACACAAGGATACATGGCTCCTGAAATTCAAGGATTTATAACTCCTGAAGATGCAAGCATCTCTGATTCCGATGAGGTAACGTATTCTTCTGCTGTTGATATCTGGTCCCTCGGGGAAATTGCTTTCCGTCTCGTCACCAATGAGCCTGCGTTTTTGAATAATCGGCTGTTGTTCAATTATGTAACAGTTGGAAACTCGTCTCCTTCCGACCGACTTATTGAAAAGAGATTGTCTGTAGAATGCAGACAATTCATCCAAGAGGCCATGGCAGCTTCGCCGTCTAAGCGACCCACCGCGACCCAGGTCCGCTCTTGTCCTTGGATTTCGCCAATATCAACTGAGTTACCAGAACCAAATATCCCCTTAAGTGATGGGTGAGTGACTAGCTTCTATCAAATGGCAGCGCCAATCTTCTAACAGATTCTCACAATGTCTAGCACGTTGCCCGCAATAACGAATGCCACTGACGAATTCAAATTGGAAGAAGCATCAGCGGTTTGGTCCACCGCCGAACTCACCAAGCTGTCTTTGGAAGATCAACTCGGAAAGGGGACTTCTACAGAACTCACCCAGGTGCCTACTCTGATTCAACCTAGAAAGAAGCCCTTTGCAGAAATTGCCCAGGCACCCTTTCCTATTGAACCCAGAAAGGAGTCCTCTACAGAACTCACTCAGGGGCATATACTGCCTCAACCCAAAAACAAGGCTCCCATCGCTCCCAAACCTCTTAGTATGCCGTCGCAGGTTAGTGATACCGGCGATAAAGTATTGACGCCTGCTACATGGAGATCAGGCTTGGATTACGACTTCTTGGTGAGTATAAGCTGGTAGTAATACCACTTTCTCCAAGCTCATATCATTCTTCCTTCATTTCACCCGCTGATCGCTGGTGGCTTCTGGCCATCTAGGTAAAAATACTTCTCGTAGGTGACTCAAACGTGGGTAAATCAGACTTGATTCTGCGATTCGGCAATGATGATACCTTCAAGCCGTCCTTCATCACCACAATTGGCCTTGACTTTAAAATCAGGACCACTGAGGTGGATGGAAAGCGCGTCAAGCTGCAGCTATGGGATACGGCTAGCCAAGGGAGATATCGCACCATCACGTCAGCCTACTACAGGGGGGCTGCTGGAATCTTCCTTGTGTACGACGTGACGAATGAGGAATCGTTTAATGGTAAGCTCCCGTCCACAGGATTCTTTCTGAAACCCAACCAGAAATATCGGAAGGAAACAATGACTTCTTATCATGCTAACAAAGGTCCAGGTATCCGAATATGGAATGAAGAAGTGGACCGTAACACTGATGATAGACATGTTAAGAAGATGTTGATCGGCAATAACTCTGATTTAGTCGAGTCCCGAGCCATATCGCATGAGCGCGGCCAAGCTCTAGCAGACGAGCTAGATATTCCTTTCCTCGAAGTATCATCAAAATTGCACGTCAATGTCGAGGATGCCCTTTTCAGCCTTACCAGAGCCATCATTAAAAACCTCGTCATCAACCAACAGAGCGTTCAAAACAACGTTCAAAGCAATCCAGGACCCAAATCGAATGAGCAAGGGCGGTGGAAGGGGCTGAAGTGGCCCTGGACTTAATTGCTGACCTTTGTGCGTACTTGGCAGCGACCAGGATTGAAACTAGATCAATGAGATAAAATTATATCTAGTGGCTGGGCCATGTGTCGGCGATGATGGTGTTTGGCGCAGTTTTGATATTGGCTGAATCATAGATCAGTATGCTTCTTATGTGTAGAATAATTGACTGTATCTGAGCCTATTGCTGTGATAGATAAGAAATACTAAACTGAAGGCCCCTTCATGATCTAAATGAAATGTGAGCCGTTTTTTACTACAAGGGCGAGCTTGTTAGGTTGATGAGCAAGATATCGTCGCAAACTATCGTGCATGGTATCCCAATCTCCTGTTTGTTTTATGCAAATAAATATTGGTTCTTGCCAGCCTGAGGGCTCTAGAAACGAGAAATCTTTTAGTATTGGGCGCTGGGATGGTAAAAGAAGAACTAGAAAGTCGTGACTGTGGTCGTGATGCGTCTGCAACAACAACGAGGGTCGAGTCTGGTGTCAATGAAAATGAACAAAATAGATACATGACTAATGGATGCCACTCACGGTATCATCTGATCAAACGATTCAACAGATGATGTCGCAAACTTGGGGCAAAATGCCCACATTTGATCATAACGTAGAAAGGAATTGATGACTACGATTGCAGAAATGATAAACATAATGATGAAGTTGGACGCTATATCTTGTTGTCCGCGAAATATTTCCTTCGATCTCAAGAGACTGACAAATTGGGTCGAACCAGTAGCCCGGAAACAAAGCGGAACTTCCTGTTAGAGGCAGCCCGCCGGACCACTCCATTCTGACAAAACCAAAAAGGAATTGCAGTAACGCCCTGTACCCCAAACGTCCAAAGATATGTGATATAATATGCTTGAGTCCATCTCCGAGCATTGTGGTATGTTGTTTAACAGCGACCCAGTAATTAACTGCCGTGGAACTGCCCAGTCTGGGCTACGTGTATTTTCCACAGGAGAGGATAATAGTAAACTTATCTTGAACCTCTCAAGCTGTTGCATGCATCTGATATTATTAAATGACGGTTGAAATCATCATCTTTACGCCGTAAGTATTAATCACAGCAGCATGACGCACACGGCTTCCAACAGCAGGAGCAGCTGCAGTCACCAGCACTATAAGGCCAGTAAGCTTTAGTTGGAAATGTCATTAGTAATACCACTTACCAGGCGTGGAGCCAGCCGTGGCTCTTCTTCTTACGTGGGGGCTGCTCCTGGTATTTCATCTGGCGAGATGATTAGGGTGTAATCTATGAGGGATCGCTGAGTTTGAATCGACTTACGGGCTGGGGGGAAGGGTAGGCCTGGCCCTGTGGCGGGTATCCGCCTTGAGGGGCTGAGTATCTAGCTATGTGAGCGGCTTTGACGATTCGTTTGAGGAAAGAGAATTACCCTTGCTGAGGTGGCTGTGGCGCGTACTGCTGTGGCGGCGCGTACTGTTGCGTTGGTGCGTACTGTTGCGGCGGTGCATATTGTTGCGGCGGCGCGTACTGTTGCGCTGGTGCGTATTGTTGCGCTGGTGCGTACTGTTGAGTTGGTGCGTACTGCTGCGCCTGTTGCGTCGGTGCGTACTGCTGCACCGGGGCGTACTGTTGTGACATTGTAATTTTGATGCTCTGGGAGACAAGTATGATTGATGGCGTGGTGGGCGTGGCCAGGCTAGGTGAGGGGTGAAAGAGGAAAGCTTATCTCGCGGCGCTCGGGATGCGTGGAAGAAGGGGCACATTAAAGCTATGAAGGATTCCGCAGCGGTATATATTGACCATGGAGCAGTCGAGGCCTTTCGAAGTCATGCAGTCGGATGCTAGCGGCGCTGCCAATACGAATTAAAGTGCGCCGCCAAGAGCTGCTAGTAAGCCAGCCGCACTTGGTGCATCAATCAACAACGTGCACAGAAGCAAAAGAATGCGGCACAGCCCAACGGACCAAGATAAAGCCTTGCAGAATGCCTCGGGTACTCCACTTAAAAATCGCTAGTTCAAGTGCCGCACTGCAGCCTCGTCGTCAAGACCGTTATCTTGCTCGTGGCCTCCTGATCATCGACAAGATATCTGAGGCATGGAACACTGGATAGGACATGGTAGCAGGTCTACTACTCTTGGAAGTGGCAGGAGCGTTCGACAACATATCCCATGACCGACTTCTTCACAACCTACGGAAGAGGAAAATTGACGAGACACAGTGAGATGCACACTACCCTCTACGACCATCGAGTTCTTGTCTTTCCATTACAAGGTCCGAATTTTCGAGATTATCCACGAAAAAAGCCAGTTGCTACCCGTATGTCATTTGCGGTACAATTGTTGCAGGCCTTAAAATCTCTGCATGGTGGTGGGATTGTACATGGGGGTTAGTTAATCCAGCCTGACGTTCCTGCTTCTTTGCCTCCACTTCTATATTGTTGATATCTAATGCAAATATTCCATTATAGACATAAACGCCGCCAATGTGCTGTATAGTATGCGCCCTCTCGGCAGCTGTAGTACAACTACGAAATACAAATACATTGGGCGGCCTCAAAAGATGCGCTTATTCACCGAGCAGTGGAAGAACGGCGAGTTGGTCATGCCGATGGACCCTCATGAGAGTCTGGTGGGAGACACGATCGTAATAAGCGATTTTGGCTTAGCATTTAAGACTGGCACCTCGGTAGTGCAGAAGCTGCAGTCCCCTGCTATGTACTGTGCCCCCGAGCGACTCCACGACGCCAACCCTAGTTTTGCTTCTGATATGTGGAGTTTTATGTGTATATTTTTTGAGCTATACACTACAGCTGGCTTATTCCACGGCTTTGGTGGTTATCCATCAGTGGTGTCCTGTATAGTCAATACCATGGGACCTCTGCCTGTATCCTGGAAAGATTGTTATCGCGCTGGTGGCTCATGCGATAATACATGGTATGACCAGGATCGACCATTACACCCAGCAATGGATCTTGAAGAAACGATCATTAGGCTTCGCCCTGACATCAGTCTACCAGAGCTGGAGCTTGTCATGTCTGTATTACGCCGGGGAGTCTCCTATCTACCCGAGAACCGTTTAATGGCAGCGCAACTTCTAGAAGATGCCTCGCTTAAGGCACTTATGGGTATGTATGGGCTATAGGTTCCTGGAGAGAGTGAAGGCTACTGTTATAAGGTTCTGTACATAGCTTTAATATAGTGTGTAACTGAATAAATTAGTTGCATGTCCTACAAGGCTTCGAAGCTCGGCGCAGGGCGTTCAAGGCATCCCAATCGTCCGTTTCTGTGGGGATTTTTACCAATTCCGCCAGTGCAGGTGAGTTCGATGTTACTTCCCACCGTGGCCATATCGTGGGAATAGGCAAACTGTTCAGAGCCGAGCTCGCTGCGCCGTGTCCATATGATGACAGATTACAGATTAGGAGGAAGGCATGGACTGCTCCTTGTTGAGCGTGAAGCTCACTGCCAGCCTGTCCCCCGCCTCAACAAAGATAGACAATTCTACAGCCCCTCCTTTGGTACCCGACGAGACCAGCCATCCACAATTGAGGTATTTTAGGCTGGAGAATAAACCTGGAGACTTTGAATGTATTGGGAATTGGGTTGGTGAAGAGATGAAGAAATTCGTAGAAGGATTGGAATGGCAATGATATCTACGGTGGCGCAAAAGAAAAGGGGTGGGGCGGGGCAGAAGTAGGCCACGGGCAATAATCGAAACAAACCATTGCCATTTTCTGAGAGATTTAAAGACTGTACTGAGCAGCAAGGTCTGCATCAACAATGAACAACATCTTGCCCTTAACCACACTTCCTGAGATCAGATCCTCATGTGCTTGTATAGCCTCGCTTAAGTGGAATAGCTTGGCGATAGCCGGCTCCAACTCTCCGCTCCGAACCTTTTCCACAATGATGCTAAAATCAGCTAAAAAGGTACCCGGTTCCCATTTATAGTCTTGGTAATGATCCTGGCCAATAAAAAAGAACCTCATACGCTCCTTAAGCCGCAACGCGAGGGTGTCCTCCACGCTTCGCGCGATCCCACTGCCATCTGCCGAAATCTCCGACATGATACCAATCACAACGACCTGCCCGATATCTGCCTTCGTCGCAGCCAGACTGGTTTGGAGACTCTCCTCGCTGCAAACCGCATCATACGCAACGTCCACACCTTCGCCGCCCGTCAGTGCCCGAACTTGTTCGGCAAGGTCAGAAGCATTGCGATCAATTGGCTCCACGCCAAGAGATTTAACGTAGTCGAACTTGGAGGGCGAGCATGTTCCTATCATCTTGATACCCATGTTAAGGGATGTGACCAGTTGTGCAGTAGCCGTGCCGACGCCCCCACTCACGGAGCCAATCAATATGCTGGACCCAGGAGTGAGTTGGACACCGCTATGCTTGAGCATGCCATAGGCCGTCAAGTAATTGAGTGGGAGAGCGGCCACCTTGACAGGGTCGTCGGTGGGTTGGATGGGTAGAAGCTCCGTGTAAGACAGGATAGCATGAGTGGCATGGGAGCGGGTGACGCATAGGGCGGCAACACTATCTCCAACTTTGACATTGCTCTCTTTCGGTACCGAATCCCCAAGTGCTATGACTTCGCCGACGCAGTCATATCCTGGTGTGAAGCCAGGTTTGGAGGTCTGAGGTACAGGATAGCCGCCTGCCCGTTTAATGTTGTCTGCGCCAGCGATGCCGGCTACGATGATGCGGACGAGAACGTTTTCGCCAGAGAGCTCAGAAGTGGGATCCCAGGTCTCCCATTTTAGCACAGATGGAGTGCCAAATTCGCTGACTACCCAACGGCCTGGTTGATCAGGCGTGATGCTGGTATTGGGCGTTGACAAAATGAGAGGCATGATGAAAGCCGATAATGCTAAGGTATCAAGGACTCCAAGCTGGTCGGATGTGGTAGACTCGCGAGATGAGGAGAGGTGAAGATGGCGTTACACATATTGGAAGCCTGGTGTTGATTTATAAGTAAATAGTATGTCCTGGCCGGAAACTTGTCGCGCCCGAGTCCCCGTGTGATTATAAATCTGAAGAGTTGATTCATAATGGCATGGGGTGAGCGCGAATGATTACTCCGTGTGGGACCGTTCAGAGGGTTAAGGTTGGGCTTTGACGTCGGAATCATGCTTTTGGTGCGTAAGCCGGTTGTATTAGCGCTTCCGACTGCCACACCTTACCCATACTTAATATTGGACGGGTGCATGTGTACATAGTAAGTGGTCACCTGCGAGTCAGGGGTTTTAAGACTCACATTATTCTATTCGCTATTAAGTTGCATTCACTAAATTTTATGGGTGCTTGCTCCTCTCAATGTCTGCTCTCCTGTCTGCCCTGTCAAATATGCCCCATCTCTTTAGGCGTCTCCTTCCAAGCTATCTTCGCGCTGAGCATTCACTCCAAATCTCCATCTGGAATAACAGACATGGCTCCAATTGACAATGACATCAATATCCGAAATCTTCATAATTAATTAACTATGTTCAACCGCACCGAAATCCATGTGTGATTATACAACCTTCTGCCAGTGCTCTCGAGGTAAACATCTGCTGCAGCTGTGAATATATCAATGGTCAAGGCAAAGGCCGCAGCAAAGGTGACGGATAAAAGCATCAATTGTCTGACTTTTCCATGCACGGAGAGCTCTCCAGATCACCAATCACTCCACGGTCGGAAGTTTAGCCACCAGTCTGAGAAGCAAAGTAACCTCTATCTATTTCTACAATGTGAAAGTGAACCAGCTGTCTTCGAGTACGAAGTAATTTCACCTATGGGTGAGACACCCAGTTGATACTATAGCCATCATCTCCAGGCCCTATTATCCCAGCTAAAAAATCGTCAAACCAACCTGCCTCAGTTGTAGGAGACGAAAACAATGTGAGACCTGGGAAATCCCACTCAAAGACAAACTGTTCCGGAACGAATGACTCCAAATCAGTCTGTACCCCTTCATTCGGCCTGCATGGGGTCTTTTGGGCCAAATAAGAATCTGCGCGGTATAATGCACTCTCTTGATAATCCTCTGAGCACGGGTCCAACCCTTGTTTGTATTTCTGGATGCTCAGCTTCAAAAGCTGAAGGTATAGTACGCTCGTGTTGGATCGAGCATCATCCTTTGGACCCCCAGCTGCAACTTTTCCAAGCTCGTTTAGCAGAATGCTGCCTTTCTCCACAAGTTCGTGGCTAAACTCTCGCGATCGTTGCTCGTCGCCGTCGGGAAGTAGCATGGATAGCTTGAGAAGAAGTAAGCAGCAAAATGTGTTTTTAGCCCAAACAAAGTCCATGGCGTAGCGTAAACTGTTGAGGTATAGCCGCGGCTCTTCAACAATAATATCCAGGTGCTGCTTGAGCGAGTCCTTGGCCATCAAGAGGATGTTTTTCTGTGTCTGCGACATAGCATTCACGTTTTCGACTCCTGAAGCTCGCACCGCACGACACAGAGCCATGCTGTCCGCCCAGCAGCGTTGCACCAACAGGTTGGGAGCAAACCAGGGCATTTCTTGATGGTGTTTCTCCGAGATGAGCATCCAGTCATTGAACCACACGTCAATGTCAATCTTGGCATCTCTTACCAGGTCTATGATCTCTTGATCCTCCAGAGTGGTGCATTGGGATAATGACGAGTATATCTTGGCTCGAAGAACGTTGAGCTCTACTTGAGCGAACAAGTAGTGATCCATCCCGGTAGACAGCTGGCTCTGGAGAATGACCCTGCACCTGCGCGAGGCACCTCGGAATTTGAAAGTCGGCAGACCGCCAGCGTCGACGTGTAGAATATGGCTCATAACTAGAAGGTGTAGCCAGACCCGTGTCCTACGCATGAGAATGCCATCTTTCTCGGACAACCCTTCAATTCCGTCGTTGCGTCGGTGTTCTCTGGAGACAAACTGCGTGGTAAGCGTGTCGTAAGCTTCAGGAAATCCAAGATCCAACGCCATCCGGGTAGCAATAGATATGAGGAGTGATCTTTCAGATGCATAGCAGGCTTGCACAAGAAGTGCTTGCACGGTTTCCAGAGACCCCATCGCTAGGTTGGCGATGGCGGCGTCTAGCATGCGCTGACTGTGGAAATTGAGTGCACGCCAACGAGAGTTGGTTCCATTCAGTACGCGGCATCCAACTGAACAAATTGTAGCGAATAGCAAATCGCTTCTGTTTCGAATACTTTGCATCGAGTCATATCGTGGGTCGAAAATAGGAACATAGCGGTCACAGCCGGAGAAGAAGGCATTGAAAAACAGCTCTGACTCTTCGAGGCAGAGGGCGCCTGTATTTAGGAAGTCGGCCGTGGTCGGGGTTTCCGTCTCGAAGCATGACCTATTTCGCTTCTGGGATCTCGTGAGGAGTGACGTAGTACTTGGAGAGCCTTCGCTATTTGCCGCAAGGTGATATGGGACACCTGGAACCTCTGGGTACTCGATACTCGCAGGGTTGCTGAAAGCGCTGAAGATGCTGCTTTGAACAGGCCTCTCGTTCTGTAGTAACGGGCCAGTGGGCGGCAATTCTTCCATCTCTGATGGGTGTGACCATTCGGAGACAGAAGCAGTACGCAATGACTGACGCGCCTTGAGAAGCTCAATCTCTTTCTCGAGAGCTTCGATTTTCCTACACCGCTCAAGAGAATCAGTTGCGTTCTTTAGCTGGCTTTATGTATAGGGTAAGATAACCGAGACAGACATTTCATGAACATCTTTGGGTTTCTCCACAAAAGTGCAGGCCTTCTGAAGTTGCCGGCATCTTGGACAAACAAGCATTAGATTCATTCTTCCCATGAGCCGTGACATCAAAACCAACCGAGAACATGGTCGTAGGCCGTCGCATTTAACCTATTGGCGTAGTTAGTGTCTTCTCATTAAATGAATCATGCTGACACCCACCTTGCTTTGGCGACAAGGGCCGCACGCTTTCTATACATCAGGCACGCGATCAGCTTGACCCAGAGATAGCTGATGTGCTTTTGAGTCTTGGAGGATCTGGACATGTAGATACCGGAATTCTTTTCTTACGGGCTCGTGGTGGCGATTCACCTTCCACAGAGTGTTGTTCCAGCATTTGGTTCAGTGTGTTGGGATTTTCCATTCTGGTTTGTCGTCATTGATCATAAAACCCTTGACCAACTCTTATCAATCTTCAAACTTCGGTAGAAGACAAAAAGAACCGTACGACTTAAGTGCGGGGGCGAGTCCGGGGACACGGGGATTTATGTTTATCCCGGCAGCTTAATATGCCAATTAACCCTATTACGGAAAAGCGGAGCCGTTGCGCGTTCGGTAGTTTCAATAGCTATGTGTTGCTTCGTTTAAGCCATGTATCAAGGGATGTTTAAAGCGGCTAGGTATTATAGTACTTATGAGCTATTCTTATAAGTCACGCCTAAAGATCGACTCTCATCAGCAGGGACCACAATTCGTTCGTTCGCACGCATACGGGACAAAGAACTCCGAGCTGGGGGTGATCATCACACCACGCATCGAGCGACTATGTGCGGGGTTGCAGATATCCACTTGTGCGCTCTGTCCTCCCAAGACCCACGCATAGGAGGTACCACGTAAGTCTTGTCGTACAAGCACGAAAAGCAGGTAAGGTACTTGGACGTAATGATTCAGAATCGGCCTACAACAGTTCTAAACATAAATGGAGGGCTATAATTTAATACTTTTATCATTTACAGGCCCACATTAGGGGTTCATAATAAGCGTGTAACCCGAGATGAAGTGTGCGAGACCCGCCAACTTGACCTAAACTGGAACATTCGGCATGAGAAACTCCTCAGTAAACATAGATGAAATCCTCGTTTTTCAAGTCGGTCAAATCTTCAAAACCTCTCTCTCCGGTTTGATCGGTGGCTTGATTCATAACATCGTCATCATCCTCCATCTCCCTGTTATCCATCATGCTGAAATCGACAATGTGCTCAGGCTTGCCGAGAGCCACGCGCTTGCGGGCATGTCTCTTGTTCAGCACCTTAATCAGCAGCATGCCAAAAGCAAAGAGTACAGCTAGCACAATGAAGAGGATCAGGTTCGCCGTCAAGCCGCGAGTGTACCTAGGGCTTTCTGATGTGCGGAAGAGAAGCGGACCGACGATGTTGCCTGCGTTGGATCCGATGAAGATCATGGCTGTCGTGACCTTGCGCTTTGTATCGCCACCCGTATTCTGGCCTGACCAAGAGTAGATCAGGGGAGTTATACCCGGGTAAACCGAGATTATATAGTAGCCGAAGAGAAGCAGGGCCCGATCACTTGGCTCGCGTCCAATGGCAAGAAGAATAGAGCATCCCGTAATGGGACCGAGGCAGAGGAGGATCAAAACGGGGGACTTCATCTTGATCTTATCCGAAAGCCAAGCCCCGCCAATTGTAGAAATCATTTGAATCGCGCCAAACGGCATGTTGAAGAGGATCGTAGTGAACCGGTCGAAGCCGAAGGACTCGATGATCAAGGGGCCGAATGTCGAAATGCCACCGCTGGGAACTCTGTGAAAAAAGTGAACGTCAGAAAATTATGTGTGATGCAAGCAGTTGGAGTCGTTGCTCACGAGATGGCAAATATGGTTGAGAACCACAACCATGTTTTGGGATCAATGAGACACTCCTTCACATGATCCCACTTCCAAACTCCGGATCCAATACCCTGCTGATTCATGCGGAGTCGTTCAACAGCGATCAGCTTGTCATCGCCTTTCAGAAATTTGGCTGTGATTGGGGAGTCGGGCATGAACAGACTACAATATGGTGATTAGCCCGCGGTTAATTAAAGCCGCCATTGCAGTGGCAATGTCTTTTGACCTTGAAAATATTGACTTACAACATGACTGCCGACCACGCGAACGTAAGGCAACCGCAAAAGAGGAAGATGACCTGGTAGGGATGTAGGGCGCCGGAGTTGATGTGCCCCAACCCGTAGGATAGCAGGCTTCCAAGCTGTTCGGTCTGGTCAGAAACCTCGGTTCTAACTGGTGGTCAAGATGCTTCCAAGCACAACTTACAATATTTACTACTCCTAGTTGCGCATACCAGAAAGAGTTTCTCAGTGTTTGTTCTCGTCGTCGATACCACATCTGAATAACGGCGACGAATGTCGGTGCTATTATATACCACTTTGTCAGTATTTTACTCACGGTATTTCTTAGTGGCCGAGTGTTTAAACTCAAAGACAAGGTGGATGGGGAGCAACTCACCTACTGAAGCTTCAAAAATGCCAAGAAATAATCTCGCAGTGACTAGGCCCGCAAAATCATGCGCAGCTGTCATGCAACACAGAATCACACCCCAAGCAAGTACCATGCAAGATATAAACTTGCCAATTGGGAACTTAACGAGGATGTATGCTACAACAGGTTGGAAGACAAGCTGGGCCACGTAGACGACGGACCCAAGCCACGAGTACTCGTCGCCTACCAACTTAGCATCATCAATGAGACCAAAGACACCGGCATAGGACAGGGTGCTTTTGTCGAGCGATTGTAGACAGTAAACAACACTGCGACACTCGAATTAGCCACAGCTATAGCTTGACGGGGAATTTAGCTCACAGTAGCAGAGGTAAAATCCTCCAGTCAATTAGTTTCCTGACACGGAGGTTCTCCGCCCGCGTAACGACAATTTGATGTTGGGCCTGCTTGAGAAATTGCGCGGCCTTGTCTAGCTCTTTGACCTTTACAGGAACAGAATTGATTGCATCTTTGTTTGCACCCACGGCGTCAGCTGCAGGTGAACGGGCCTCGAGGTCTGGCATCTGAGCCTGTTCGACCTGGTTCGCCTCGGGGGCATCTTTGGTCTCGGGCATGCTGGCCACAAATGGCTGAAGATGGATAAATAATATTCACGATGAAGTAGTCGTAGTGATTGCGAAAATCTCAGCAGTTCTTTTAGAGAGGGGAGGATCCATGATATAGTCCTACTCTCGGTCCTCCTCTCGGTCTCCTCTCGGCCTCGACTGTAACAATCCCCTGAGTGGACCTGGGGCCCCATGGGGATCGTGCTGGGGTGGATACACTCAAATTGCGGGGAGGAATCAGCTAAGAATCACTCGGATTTCATGAGATTTCTCCGCGTCTCCGCTGGCGGTGTTACAGTGTGTTGGTCACGCGGGAACAGGGATCGGACTTCAGCACCTTTCTCCGACCCCACTATCGGAGAAAGCGTCGCGCGAGCGACTAATTCTTTATGTCTCAGTCTGGGGCCAAATCACACACGATGAAGGGTGACATGAAGAGCATAAGTTCCCCACATCGCGATTTGATCGTGTCGAGTTGAAAAGGAGCCATAGATCCTCTTACAAGGTGATCAGGTTCCAATTCCTACGCCCCTGAAAAAGGCCCCTCTTTCCACGTTTGGAATTCGCATTCATATTCACAATACAGTCACGCAAAGCTCAGTATGCCTCAACGCGAACGTATCCCCTCATCCTGGACCCCTGACCCCTCTACGGGAAAGGCCGATGGGGCACCATCAGTCCACCTCTCATGCGATGACGTTACCCTCCCTTTTCGCTTCTCATTTGAAGCTGTCCGTCCCAACGTTTTCAGGACCACCTTCACATCCGACACACATCCTAAGCCCCCGCACCCCAGTGTTCCACACGCGGAGACTAAGCTGGATGGGGTTCAGCCTGCAGTGACGTCTTCTGAGAAACATACCAAGATACAGATTGGAGATGTTATTGCCAATGTCGATTATGCTGGAGAAACACCCCTTCTCTCTGTTGCCTTTGAGGGACAGTCACCCATCCTGCAAGATGTCCCGAATCGATCATACGCCGTCAATGGAGATGGCGTCGCACACTACACCCGGTATAACCGTGGTACGCTTCACATGGGCCTCGGAGAGAAAGCAGCCCCAATGGACCTCTCTGGTCGGCGCTTTCAATTGTCTGCGACAGATAGCTTCGGTTATGATGTCCATCGAACTGATCCTCTCTACAAAAACATCCCGCTCTTGATCAATGCCACCCCACAGGGATGTATAGCCACATTCTCCACGAGCCATACGAGAGGCGAGTACTCTATCGGCTCGGAAATGGATGGCATGTGGGGCTTCTACAAGGTCTATCGACAAGACTACGGTGGCCTGGAGGAGTACATCATCACCGGAAAAACCCTCAAGGATATCGTCCGCACCTATGCCGACTTGGCGGGATATCCGCTTCTAGTTCCTCGCTGGGCATTTGGCTACCTCTCTGGCGGTATGAAGTATTCCATGCTGGATAACCCACCCGCGGGTGAAGCTCTGATAGAAATGGCCAACAAGATGAAGGAGCATGACATCCCTTGTTCGGCGTACCAAATGTCTTCTGGATACACCGTGGCTGAAAAGCCTCCCAAGAATAGGAACGTCTTTACGTGGAATCGACATCGATTTCCCGATCCCGAGGGATGGATCAAGGAGTACCATAAGCTAGGCATGAGACTTATCGCCAATGTTAAGCCATATCTCATTGCCAGCCACCCCGAGTACCAAAAGCTCAAGGAAGCTGGAGGTCTATTCTTAGACCCGCTCACGAAACAAGCAGCTGTGACGAAGCTTTGGAGTGCCGGGGGCGGTGAAAGAGACGATGGTGGCCATATCGACTTTACTTCTGCTGCCGGCTTCAAGTGGTGGTACGAGGGTATCAAAAAGCTAGCAGAAGAAGGTATCGACTGCATGTGGAACGACAACAACGAATACACAATCCCAGATGATGACTGGGAATGCGCACTCGACCTTGACCTGCCCTCTTTTCAGATCCCAGATGGTCTTGAGAAGCGCCCTCAGATCGGTATTTGGGGCCGCAGCCTACACACAGAGCTTCACGGCAAAGCATCGCATGATGCGCTTATCGCAGTCAATCCGGATGTCCGCCCCTTTGTGCTCACGCGTAGCGCTACAGCGGGCACACTCCGATATGCTTGCAGCTCGTGGAGCGGCGACAATACGACGAGTTGGGACAGCATGAGAGGCTCAACTGCACTATCGCTCACAGCGGGTGTGTGCCTTATGCAATGCTATGGGCACGACATCGGCGGCTTCGAAGGTCCTCAGCCCTCCCCAGAGTTACTACTGCGCTGGATCCAACTGGGTATCTACTCGCCCCGTTTTGCCATCAACTGTTTCAAAACAGGAGAAGATAATTCAGTCGGCGATGTCATTGAGCCATGGATGTATCCCTCTATTACGCATCTAGTGCGTAAGACTATTAAGCGCCGTTATGCTCTGATCCCATATATCTACTCTTTATCGCTTGAAAGTCATCAAATCGCCACACCGCCGCAACGCTGGATAGGCTGGGGCTACGAATCAGATCCAGAGGTTTGGAAACTGCTTGATGGGGAAACTCAATACTGGTTGGGCGATTCCATGCTTATCGGGGGCGTGTTTGAGGCAGGAGCCAGTAAAGCCAAGATCTACTTGCCAAAAGCATCAGATGACGATGAGGGCTACCTAAACCTCAACGCACCATACCAGTACCTCGAGGCAGGCCAGTGGGTTGAGCTGGATGCCGAGTGGCATGGTTCCGGTATTCCAGTGTTAGGCAAGGTGGGTGGTGCGATCCCCATTGGGCGAGACGTTCAGGTTCTTTCACCAGGCGAGAAAGAAAACGTGGCAGATTTGCCGCTGGATGACTACAGAGCCGTCGAGATCTTCCCAGATCAGAAAACCTCGAGAAATGGCAAGTGGCATGAGACTACGTGGTACGAGGATGATGGCATTTCAGTGGCGACTAAGAACAGGATTTCATCCTACACCATCAGTTTTACCGCCACAGAGTCTGAGATTAAGGTGAAATTCGCAAGAGACGAGTCTTTGGGCTTTGAGGCGCCGTGGAAGACTTTGGTGATTGTACTCCCCCCTGGGGATCAGAGAGCTGTTGTAAGTGATGATGGGAAGACTGTGTTGCCTTTGGGTGTAAACGAGCAGGGGAGGAAGCAGTTCGAACTGAAGTAGAGGTCTTCACCTCAAAGTAAAAAGCAGCATACAGAATACATATCGAGACGAAACAGTCGCCCACTTAGTTGTGAACTCGTGGTTCCCTATTCACTCCCTAGTTGTACATTGTGCCCTGACACCATGCCTGAAGGGAGTTGAAATACTGAATACAAGTTCCACATTTCCTGTTACTCTCGATTCAACAACTTTATTGCATATCAGGCGTCTGCATACTACTACCTATATCGAGAACTCCCAGCTAGCAGGATATCGGAACACATCCGACAGTCCATAGTCAAATAGACCGTCGAAAGACTCATTAAATTGATAGCACGGTCCATCAGGATCTAGCCACGGCTCTATAAATTGGCCTTGATAGTTCTGATCGCTGTCCGAACCCTGTACTACCAGGCAAGGCTGGTTTGTTTGTAGAGAGACAGACCTTGGGATGAGGGACTCCTCTGAATTGACTGTCGCATCTATTTCATGATGCAATGTTTGATCCGTGGTGGTGATCGTCCCACGTCCCGAGCCGGTGCTGGATCGGACACGCTCATTGGCGCCATTCGGTTGCCGGTCTACTGATACCAACTTGCTAGATTTCCATAACCTCTTGGCCAGTCTGGCCATGCTCTGTGCGCTTGTCCACCGCTGACCAAGAGCATCAAGTGCATCGCAGCAAATACCAAGATCATGAAACGCCGCATCCTTGTCTCGTCTACCGTCACGTAAGGCGCGGTATATCACAGTCGTAGCCATGGATACGGCGTATGGTACCAAAGGGAGTGGAGGGAAAGTTTCATGCTGCCCATGAGCGGTAATGCTGATAACATGATCCGCTGATGCCAGCCTTCTGGCGTACTGTACGGTTCCAGGTCCGCTGTGTCGACAGGACAGCATGGCAGCAATATGATACCAGATCTCGAGATACCCTCCACCTATTTGTTAGTGGTGGGAAGCTACATTGGTAAAGTAACTTACCCCTATGAGATTTGTGAAAGCTATTAAAATCGATGCCTGAAGTGAGTTCCGTGAGCTCTGGAAAATCTTGACAGTCGTCAACTGTTGCCGTGGAGCTGGCTTTGTAGACCTTGGTAGCTGTAGCCATAAGGTCCCCCAAAATCAACGACACTCCCATAAGCTGAGACCGGTAATTGCCGTCTTTCGGGATAATGCGCTTAATAGAAATATCGGTATCGTCAATGATAAAAGGTGCTGCTCCCATGATGGGCTTGTTCAATCTGTCGAAATTCCGAAGAGACCACCACAAGAAGTCGCACTGTTCCTGGTCCAAGTTTCCAGCAACCTTAAAATGCAGAGACATAGACCACGCTTCGCTGATAGCTTGTGAAAGGTAACTCGAGGAACGGTCGACACCACCCCGGCCGTCATTGTGGAGGTGCATTAATACCAGGACCTGAATCTTGGTAATCCGATCCGGCTCCAGATCTGCCTTGATTGCAGCGTCGAGGCCAGCCAGCAACTTGGAAGCAAAGTCCATATGATTCAATTGTGGGCCGCCGTCGATTAGCCGGAGGAAAGGAGCGGCTTGTTGGGCTTTACAAATGACTAGACATATTGCCCTCACCAAGTAGGTGGACGATTGTCCATTGCTCAGATCGCGAAATATGGTGGCTGCATCCATTACAGGGATTAGATCGTCGAGAAGGGAGATGTAAATTGGCAGCAGGCCCTCTGTTGTTGTTTGTGGTAGCTCCAGAAGGGCCCCTACTTCTTCAAGATGTCTTCGATAATGTTCAGATAGCTTTGTTGCAGGGGCTCGCTTCCTGTATCTTCTGTACCAGAGCAATTCACGGCGTGATTTTTGAGATTCGGTTGTTTGGGGGAGACCTTGGCCGACTTGCAAAGGAGCTGGACATGGCTGCAAGTGATCACCCGTTGATGGGTGGGCTAGGGGTGACAAGCCCTCCAGGACAGACTCGGGGTCGTATTCGTGAACCAGCCCCAGACTTGTGCTCAACGCTCGCGGGT
Source organism: Cylindrodendrum hubeiense (assembly GCA_014621425.1). Lineage (NCBI taxonomy): Eukaryota > Fungi > Ascomycota > Sordariomycetes > Hypocreales > Nectriaceae > Cylindrodendrum > Cylindrodendrum hubeiense. The sequence continues at coordinate 15,157 of JAANBB010000062.1, read as the reverse complement.
TGATGTCTTGTTGACGCGAGGCCGAAGCTTCTTCATCTTGCACATCGTCAACCCCACTATCACAATCGTAGACTTTTGTCGACGACAGATAGAGCGGCGTAGTATTATCATGATAGCACTTCTTTTTGCGTGTCCGACAGCCCTGGCAAGGTAGAAGTGGGCCAATATTGTTAGCAACTCACACCTGTCTTTTGAACCTGAGACTTATCTTGTGCAGTTCTTTTCCTTGAAACAGTTCCAGAAGACTGCCACACTAACTCCATTTTGCTAAGGAGACATCCGCTCCTTTTCGAGGATATCCGCCCTGTCAGATTGCTGTCGGATGCTTCCGCGGGCTTCAACGGTATACCGGTAGTACAACAAAGGATCAATGAAGGGGAGGAAGTCGAGCGTCGGCATCTCCCCTCTTCGGGAAAGTGCACCCGTCAGAGTTCCCGACCCAAAAGTAGTAAATATCTCGTCGATCCCTGCATCTCATGTCGCCTTCCCCGCACGGCATGATTGGACTCGGCAACCCGCTTTCCACATATCGTAGTAGTGTAGCGGGGAGAGCGGACCTATACCGCATTTGGGTCGGCTTTGTGTTCATTGCGATTTGTATTCTGTACGATACCCTCACGACTGTGGGCAGCATGCAAGCCTGAAATCTCATGTATAAGTAGCTACAGAAATTGTTTTGTATTTACATGCTTTCTTTAGAGTTTCAACATCTCATCAGTATCTCAAATTTACCGGACATTATCTCTGTATCCTACCCTACATCATGGCTTCACCTCAGGTCAAACGCTATGTCATCGTCGGCATGGGCGTCCGGTCGGAGTTTTACTACAAAAGTATCATCCAAGATTTCAACGAGGTCGCCAAACTCGTTGCTATTTGCGACACAAACCAGACTCGCATGAACGCCGCCAATGATCATCTTGTTGAGCTTGGGGGTTCACGTGTGCCCACCTACAAGGACACGGATTTTGACAAGATGGTCCAAGAGCAGAAGGCTGATGTCGTTATTGTCACAACGATCGATCTATTTCACCACGTCTATTGTATCCGTGCCATGGAGTTGGGCTGTGATGCGATTACCGAGAAACCCATGACCATCGATGAGGAGAAGCTACAACTCATGATCGACGCCGAGAAGAGGACTGGAAAGCAAGTCCGAGTTCTCTTCAACTATCGCTACGCCCCTCACCACACCAAGGTTCGCGAGCTTATTGACTCCAACGTTATCGGCGAGATCTCCACTGTTCACATGGATTGGATCCTTGACTGTGCACATGGATCCGACTTCATGCGTCGTTGGCACAGGAACAAAGAGACCAGCGGAGGCATTCAGATGCACAAGTCGATTCATCATTTCGACCTGGTCCACTTCTGGCTCAATACCGAACCTGAACTAGTCTACTGCATCGGTGGTCTAAAGTTTTACGGGAAGGAAAACGCCCAGAGACGTGGCGTCCAAAATCTTGGAGATCGCTATCTGAACAACGATGATGCCAAAAGTGATCCATTTGCCATTCATATCGATGAGAATGATCGCCTGAAGAGACTCTACTTGGAAGCCGAGCATGAGGACGGCTATATCCGGGACCGAAATTGCTTCGCCGAAGGTATTACCATTGAGGACAACCTTTCCATGATCATCAAGTACAAGAACGACGCTGTCATGACCTACAATACATACGCGTATGCGCCATGGGAGGGTTACCGTTGCGTCTTTAATGGAAGCAAGGGCCGAATCGAGATCAACGTCGTGGAAAGCGGGTACTCAGCCGGCGGCGAGCCGGTCGCCAAGGAGAGTGAGGATGGTGGTCAAGAGAAACCCTATATCCAAGGAGGTGTTGAACAGACAAAGATTGTTGTATACCCCTTGTTTGAGGCGCCATACGTAGTGGATGTTGTTAAGACAGACGGTGGCCATGGCGGTGGCGATCCTGTGCTTTTGCGGGATGTCCTCGTTGGTGACACAAAGGATGATTTCAAACGAGCTGCCTACATACGTGATGGTGGTAATGCGGTGCTGGTGGGGGTTGGAGCAAACCACTCTATGAAAACTGGGTTGCCGATTAAAGTGCAAGAGTTGGTTCGGTGGTAGCTGGATAGGTCCTCATTGTCACAGTCAAGTGTGCTTTACCGGTCAGACTTTTGACTACCTAGAAATTGAAGGATCGAAAGCAGAGAGTTGGTATCAATAGAATATTGGGCCAAAGCATAGAATGACTAGTGAGATTTTGAGGTAGCATCATTTATCACGTTGGTTATTGACTTGTTCCTTGACTTTTGCAAATCAACTGGATCTTAGATCCGGAAGTGATGAGACAGAACTTTCATGATTGTTCCAAACTTACTTCATACCAAAAGGCTGTTTAACTAAATGATTCATTTCTCCTTACATGTCATATCATCAAGGCTAGGTGAGATCCAAGTCACATCATACATCGCCGCTCGCTCACTCAAGCGTCTTGCTTTTTCGTCGCCAGGGACATATTAAACTCCAACTCCCAGTTGGCTTCAGGGTCTCCCTTCCTAGGAGTAAAGGTGACGGTCAGGCCATCCTTGACAGCAAAAACAGTATCGTTACCGAGATATTCGGAATCGGAATCAAAGATCTGTGTTGTGACGCTCTTAAAGCCATCCGCGATAACCTGTGATTGCCAGTTAGATCATGTTCAAATCCCGCTCTGGTACTTAGTAGAATTCATTCCGTGAACTCACCATGAAATGAAGGTGGGCTGGTCGGTAGAAGTGTCGGTCAAGCATGCGAAGAAGCTTGCCAGCAGGGCCATCTTCGGGGATCTAGTAGGTGGTTAGTAAGGACCAAATGACTTTTGGGTATGTACTCACGGGGTATGGCGTGGGCTTCAGGCAGTAGAATGAGTAACGGCCCTTGTCATCTGTAATGAACTTGCCGCGCAGATTGCAATCCCGCTGGTCGGCATCCTGTTGCTCGTAGAGGCCTGAAAACACGGTCAGAATTCCGTAAAGTTTGACTTGTGGATCGCCAGAAACCTACCATTCGTGGATGCTTGCCAAACCTCGACAGAAGCGTTAGGAATGGGCTTTCCGGTGTTTGCGCATGTGATGGTTCCGTGAAGGAATGAGACAATTCCATCCTTGGGTGTCTCAAATGAGATGGTGGTGCCGTTTGGCCGGGTAGGCGTATCAGCGCGCCAGAAGGGCCCTAGAATGGCCGTGAGGGTGCCGGAGTTGGCATTCTTTGAAGCTGCTCTGTGAGTGATGTCATCCACGAGCCTACGATTGTGAGCTTCATTGCCGTGGTCGTCAGATTCTCATTCAGCTTACGTCTCAAGACCAATGACATCGCACATCAATTGGCCCTCATTTCGGCGCTCATTGCTCATTTGGCCGGCTTGGTTGATCATCTCAACGCCCAGCAGCCACTCATCGACAGTCAGGTTCACCTCTCGCGCGAAATCATGGATGTGCTGGACAAACGATCCCATAACCTCGCGGAGTCGGGGATCTGTCTTGGGACCGAAGGAGGTGATGACATGCTTGGTGAATTCCTGGCCCAGCCCTTCCTCGGCGACAGGAGTTTTGGTCGTCATTGTTGTTGGCTTGCCGTTGATTTCGATAATCTGAGTTGTCCTGTCGATAGATCAAGCTGAGATGTACTGATGATGTGCTCAAGACGGCTTGGAAGCAATAGGCTGACAGTAAACGGGTTTGGGAAGCTATGAAAAGGAGGAGAGCCTGACTATTTTATGTTGCTAGAATGCGGATATGTGGCGCCAGGCGGATTTACGGGAACGCTTGGCGGTACTTTGTGGGTGGGCGGCGACGATCCGGCATGATTCGATTGAGCAACGCATATTACAAAACGTCGCAGCTGGATGGATAAACGAGCACCCCGCAATATGGAGGCCCATGGGGAAAGGCGGGGGTCGGACAGCAGGAATCAACGTTTCGCGAGGGGATGCATCGCACCATCCGGTGAATCGGATACGGGGTTGTGTGTCATGTGGGTTGTGAAGCCGAGATCCGAGTCCCTTTTCCGACAATGGCGGCAAACCCCCGATTTTGATTTGACGGCTTGCGTCGGTAGAAAACGGCTCGTAGATCGATCTTTGTGAATTGAGCGCTCCGCGGAAATGGCCGCAGTAATATGCCGTGGCCAATTCCATGGGACGTTCCGTGGTGGAGCAGTCGAGCATCCATTTCGAGATCTCATGCTGGCTACGGAGTATCACATTCTTGGATGACTGATAGACTGATGAACCGAATGGGATAATTGAAGATATAATTCATTCAAATTCAAGCTAGATTTAACATAGATGCAGCTATTTCTAAATACTGTACAACCTTCAGGCCGTCTTTCTATAGTCTTCATCGCCACCGAAATCCCATTGCGCCTTGTCTGCGCCATTGGGTCGGCTCGCCCGCCTGAAGCCAATGTCCAGACTGTCGACTTCCACAACCGGTAGAACGGCTTGAACATCGTTCTTGTACGCGGCCGAGTACCATGTATCCAACAACCGAGGGTTGTTGAAAATCTCGGGGCACGTCACCCTCATTCGGCGGAGCGCGGTGCCAGAAATCTGGTCGACGCTGTTGTCGTGCTTCAAAGCCAAGAACTCCTCGCCAATATCTTTTCGCAGCTGGTCTTGCACTTCGTCCGAGTACTTGCCAGCCTTGAATAGCAATAGGTCATACTGTAGCAGCGATGCCTTTCCATGCCACGATCCTCCTTGTGTTGCCCGGTGGTAGAGACCGGCCAGTGCCGCAATCGCGCCGATGCATCCCGTCCCGAAGTCGGAAATGGGGAAAGGTGGTACGACAGGCTCATTCAAGCCCATGAACTTGCCCTGCTCCCATGCAACGCCGCTGACCTAGATTGGCTGTCAGCAATTATTCTAGACTCCATGGCTTGCAAGCTGATCAGTGATGGTGAGGGGTAGGAGGGACTTACGCAGTCTGCAATCTGCTGCCAGCCGGGTCGGTTCGCCCATTCGCCTTCGTAGCCAAAGCAATTCTCGTTGACATATACAAAACCCTTGCCCCTCTCCTTGGCCAACTTAGTCAACGACGCAGCGCCGTAGCCGAGACGCTCCAGGGCACCGGGACGATACCCATCCACAACCACATCTGCCTCAGCGAGAAGAACTTCAAACTTTTCCCGTCCTTCGGGGGTTTTCAGATCAAGCTCGGCGGCATGCTTCCCCATGTTTCCGTCGACCTGGAAGAAGGGAACATCACTCAAGTGGGGGCTAGTGATCTTGAGCACATCAGCGCCATATTCGCCCAAAATGCGCGTGACGATGGGTCCAGCGATGATTCGGCATAGTTCAAGGACTTTGATGCCTTCAAGTGGCCGGCACTTTTGACCCACAGGACTCGGGGTTAGAGGGACCTTTGGCGTCTCGGTCTCCAGGCTTTCAACTGTCCAAGGTTGCAGTTTAATGTTCGTCTTACCCTGCGCGCCATCAATTCACCTTGTCAGCCGCGATTCTAATGATCAAGTATGGGGACAGTGAAACATACGTGAGGCGTTTTCAAGAACTCCTCGTGCTTGAGAGCAGGCACGCCCGCCTGTCGGTTCTTGGCATTGAGCTCTTCCAACTCCGCTGTCGAGAATTTTGTGACCGCGCCCTCAATCACGCGAACAATATCCTCGTGGGTTGTCAAATCTGGTCTAAACCCTTCAAGTCCAATCATTCCAAGTGTTGTAGAAGCCTCGAGAGAACCGTGGATGTGGTAGTACTCTCCCGGCACCTTGGTCTCGTAGAGATTAGCAGACATGCGTCGGTATGATATTGACTGTGCCTGGAGCAAATCCGTATCTATCTTCAATTAACATCTATTGTGATTCTCTCAAAGGCAGTACAAAGGGGGTACATACCCTTCAGAAGAGTCTTGACACTTGGGTCGAGCTTTCCAAGGCCCCCAACCGTTGCCATGTACGCTTGACACAGGAAAGCAGTCGTCTTCTCCAGGTCAACAACGATCTTTCGCTTCTTGGTCTCGCCATCCTTAAGATCAGCCAGTAGGCATGCAAGCCCACCCTCGATCGCCTTGAGCGCGGCTCCTGTTTCCGTCTCCTTGAACGGAATGGGGAAGTAGGGAGAATCACGGGTGGCTGTGAATTTCACCTGGGGCACAAGATCGTGGACGGCTGGGGGAAGCGACACCGAGTCGACCTGGTCGCAGAGCAGCTTCAAGATGCGACTAGTCTCCGTCAAAGACGAGTACGAATCAGTTTTGTTGACGGTCATGTTTGTTCTTTTTGATCAGGCAGCACTAGCGTGGATTGAGCCGTTTGAAGCGATTTCTGGCCAAGTACATGCATCTTTCTTTATACAAGACCTCCGTCTTTCTCCACCGCATCCAGTCACAGATATCCGCCACTCTAGCGCCAATTACGTTTGCGCGGACCCAGAACTTTTATCCAAGCCGGAGAGCACAGCAGCTAGTGCTGCGATGCCAGTCCGCGGCCCGGCGGTGCTCCGATGGGTGCTCCGCCCGCGTTGTTTTATCCTGCTTGATGTCTGCCAATGATGAGGGCTCAACGGGGTAGTCTTTGCACAAGCCGAAGATCCACTGCCCTGTATCCGAGTGAAACACGGCCATGATTCGGTGGATTGCGGTGCTGCAGCTAAAACTCTCGCCCCGTAGCCGAGTGAAACCCCACCGTAAATCATGTGGCCTCACCCCGTACCCGATAGTGCCTCAAAAGTCGACGACGAAATGTGGACCTGTCCTTAGCCGCCACCCCACTCTGATCTGCATCGTCACAAATGCCATCATCCGCAAGGAGATGGCCGAGCCCAGTGCTACATGACAGTATGTTTTCTCTCGTCAGCTGATTCAGCCATCATTGATTCAATTGGAGAGACGTGTTTCGATTGCTTTTGAAGTACCCTGGAGTGCATGTCCCAACTGCTTATTGACATCTTCAACACACCACTGTTTCTTACTCCCAATTTCGAAATGCCGTTTCTAGACGTTGGCGGTAAACCCCTCTTCATTGCCCGCGCAGACCCTGCGTCGGAGCAGAAGAAGTCTACGTTCGTATTTATCCATGGGCTGGGGTCTTCTCACTGCTTCTACACCCCTTTGATGTCCCAATTGGCCAGCAACGGATTCACTTGTATTGCTTTCGACACCGTTGGTACGCAATATTTAATCACTTCTGATACTGCTTGTTGCCACAGTCCCTAACCATGATGATATAGGAAGCGGACTTTCCGAATTGCGTCCTAGTTATGAGACCACAAGCATTCAATCAATTGCGCGAGATGTAGAGGGCATCATTGAGCACTCAGGAACTTCGCCAGAGGATGTGGTTGTTGTTGGGCATTCGATGGGAGCCATTGTGGTCTCGGAGCTGGCTGCAAAGCTCAAGTTGAGGGCTGCTATTCTCATTGGCCCAGTGTTGCCAAAGCCAGCACTTGCTCAAATTTTCACAGCTCGGATTGAAACTGTGAAACGAGGTGAATTTCCTCCATGTTGCGATTGCAGCCGCATCAGACACTGTTCGCTGCTAACGCGTTACGATGCAGCCGGAATGGAAGCAATGGCGGATACCATTCCTCTCGCAGCTACAGGCTCCAAGTCATCATTGACGCAAAAAGCATTCATACGATCACTACTCCTGTCACAGAAGCCAGATGGATACAACTCGCTATGCCGCGCGATAGCAGAAGCTACTCGACCAAGCTATTCTTCTGCGCAATGTGCACTGCTCATTCTCGCTGGCGAGGAGGATAAGACGAGTCCCCTCGCAGACGCAAAGGTCATATTTGACGAGTGAGTTAATCTCAAGAACTTATCCTCTGTGGTATTTCAGAAGCTAACGATTGGCGTCCCCGTAGATGGGGTTCTAAGGATGAGGTTAAATCAATCGAGGTCCTGGGAGGCGTTGGACACTGGCACTGCATTGAGGCTGCTGATGAAGTCGGTGCTTGTATATTGGAGTTTATGTCTAAATAATCCCAGCCGTCTAATGCACTCATGCCATTGTGTTCGTTTCGTAATGAGTAATCACTCACTCTTTTTGGCCATGTTTCGAACTCGCTACTTCTTGGCAGCCATTGCTCCAGTGTCCTAAAGATGTCAGCTCAGAAATCCAGGAAAGGGACCAGTGCGAAGCCAACTTACAAGGAAAACCTGATAAAAGCTCATTCTATACTCTCCATCACTCTCCTTGACCAGTTGAGCTCGTCCCGCCCAGTCAACTTCCACTGTCGATCCGGTTCGCATTCCCAGATCAACAGACCCATAGAGCATCACCTCAGTGGCATCATTACCAAACGGAAAGATCTTGTGTAAAGTGTGTTTCCGAGATGCAACACTGGTCCACATACCCTCCCTCAAGGCTGTGATTTCTGCATTGCGGTGTCAGCGGCATGAGTTCGACTAGGTCTGGTGTTCTCGTTGACGGAAAACTAACCTTGAGATCCCTTGCTGGATTTGGAGGCCAGTTTAAATGTAGCGTCTTTCGTGAACATGTTCACATACTTGTCCGTGAGGCCGGGTGTGTCGGAAACCTCATAGAACTTGCGAAAGTAGGCCTCCACTTCTGGGTTGACCCGCAAGTCGGCGGGGTAAACAGCCTCGTATTGTGACATGGTGTGAGGATTAGTTTGATATCAATCTCAAATAATCTGATTAGAATCTTGCTGTTTGAATAGCTTTAAAGGATAATATCTTATAGGGCGATGTGATCTGGATGTGCAGGAACACGAATCATGACGTGTGATTGACGGGTACTAGCCGACATGTCGGAAACCGGGCTCTGAGGCATGTGGAGCCTTTAAGATTCAACCAATTAAAAGAGAGGTAAATCATCAGAAGAGGGGCGGAGCCCGTCGGCAATTCGGGTCGGGAGTACTTGTACCCAGGTTCCTGCATTTGACCACTGCGCCGCTCGTCGTGTGGAACTTGGAACAGACTCTCAGACACCATTCGTAGTATTCAGCCTCCGCTAGATGTTCTGTCGTAAGTTTCTTTTTCTCAATGAGGGGCGTTTTCCGACATTCCTCGCACGTCACTGGTGCCATCGGTACTCAAGGATTGGACGGAACCCAGGGCTGCAATGAATGTCTTGCTGCATTTACTAACTCGGCTACCAGGCGCGGAATCGAGGCCCTCTCATTGCGAGCCGCCATGAATGTATGCACAATTGGCAATCAAACCAGCAAAACAACCGGGGTTGCAAAGGGAGTGGCTACCAAGGTGTCAACCTAAAGAAGCAATCAGGAAGCGATCGGCAGAGAGGCCATGCCAACCAAAAGAGTCCGCGATGGCGACCGCAAACGCTGTGCTCAAGCGTGTGAGAGCTGCAAGAATCGGAAGCAGCGCTGCGACGGCCTGCGGCCATGCGGGCGCTGTGTAAAACGCGGGCTCGGCCGAGACTGTCAATCTTCCACAACCCGGTTTCCGTTGCTAGCCTCCTCGCTGCCGAGCCCGGACCCCGACCACTTCAGAAACGTCATTTCTCCGGGGTGCGGCCCGGCCCCGGAGCGGATGAGTCCCGGCCGCCTGCCCGACGGCGGCCAATCCACTCCCGCCACTGGGCCGTCGCCTGCTCATAATGTCGCCGACGGTGCGTTTATGTCGCCGGCCGCGCCGTCGAGTGATAGAGCGTCGTCGTCGTCGCAGTTGCTGGCCAGAGGTTTCCCGGCAAGGGTGCCCCAAATGTCTCGATTAGTGAAGGATACCAAGGGGCAGTACATGTTCATCGGGGACTCTGCCACCCTTTCATTTCTCCAGAACATCCGCCGAATCGTTAGGAAATGCTTGGGGAGCTGCCCCTTTGTCGATGATCCGCTGCGGCACCTGATTGTCGAGTCTTCACCTGACACGCGACGAGGATGGATCATGTCAAGCGCCCGAAATCCACCCCCAAAGCAATCTCCTGAAGAGGTCGAGTACCTCCAGCGGTGGTACATGCAATCTGCGAATTGTGTATTGTTGCTGTTTGATCAAGAAGAGCTGGACCATGCCATCAATAGCTGGCAAGAGAAAGACAACGACATGTCCGACCCAGCGAGTCCTGTCTACTATTTGGTGTTTGCCATTGGCGCCCAAATGGGCCCCGAGGATAAAGATGCACTGGCCGAGACGTTCTTCAACTATGGTCGCTATCTGACAGTCGAGACGCTCATGGAGGATCCAGATATTCCCACGATACAGGCCTTCGCGCTCATCACCATGTACCTGCTTGGCGCTTCGCGGCGAAATTCTGCCTTCATGTACCTTGGCATGGGTGTTCGAGCTGCATATGCTCTCGGCCTCCACCGCAAGGACATTTCTGCCCTGTTTCCACCGGCAGAGTGTCGAGCAAGGGAGCGACTGTGGAAAGCCATTCGGATCCTTGATCTCTTTATGAGCGCCTCGTTGGGACGCCCACCGTCAACCTCGGAGACTAGGGACACCGCTAGCAAAGAAGACTACTCGGCGTGCAATGACCTCTCCATGATCTTTGAGTCGGTTCTGTCAGACATCTACGCCAAGAGGATGATATCGACAGAGGTCATTGAGCGAATCAGTCAGCACCACCGGCGCTGGGCGGCTCAGTCCCATGATGGCTTCGAGGTTGACGGCATCCAGTCTGGCGAGTCCGTTGATGCCTCCGACGGCACAAAACAGCTCAACATGGGCCTCCTACACCTCAAACAAACTGCATACTGGACTATTATTCTCTTGTCTCTGCCATTTCTTCTCAAAGAGGTGTCTAGTCACGTCGACTCTAAACCTAATTCGCTGATCAACAGCCAGGAGGGGCAAGCAACTTCTTCCTCCTCTAATCAGGTCCTCGTATATGCATGCCTTGAAGCTGCCATACATTCCGTCGACCTTCTAAAAACTGTATTATCTACAGAGCTAATTCCGAAGAGGCTACCGTTTCTGATAAACTCGGTGTTTGTGTCGGGACTTGTCCTCGGTGTCGCTATTTTCGGCGACTTCGATTCGTCTTTTCCACTAGAGCGAAGTCTTCGTCTGTCGAGGAATATTCTTCATCGCTTCGCTGTTCATGACCCAGTGGCAAAACGACATTTGGTTATCCTCGAGCATATGCAGGGGGCCTGCGACAAATACATGGAGATGAGAGCGCGATGGAAGATGGAGCGCCAAAGTCATCTTGTCGGCGGGCTTTTTGGCAGTATTCACAACATCGGTGTGCCATCCAGAGACTTGACCGAGGATCAAGATTTGATGCAGGTGGAAGACGATACATCTACGAGCCCCAGGACGATACCACGTACGTCGGCAACGAGAGTCCAGACACCAGCCTTGGACGTGGGCTCCGGGGCTGGGCAACAACCAGATGACATGGGCACGGGATTTTCTGAATTGATACCGGCAATATCTCCAAGCCTGCTATGGTTTGACACGTTTGGTGAAACCATGCCTCTATACCCTACCGTCGATGCAGGCATGGTAGAGATGAATCCAACTGGCCTTGAAACAGATTTAAGAGCTTCTCTGACGTATAACGAATTTATTTTGTAACAAGAAACCGTATGATGGGTGTTTAATGCGGTTAGAAATAGCAAAAAGGTCAATGTAATTGAAGTTCTAAACAGCATTAAAAGTATGGTTTTCATGTTTATTGTCAGAAGCAGTGGATCCAATTTGTAGCGATCTATAATCTGCAAACCATCAGAAGTCTGTATCAGAATCACCCGAATGTCATTGAGGTCGCTGCTAGGTAGGAGAAGGACGAGTGTGAGCTCGCCCACACCGATTTCAATGATCATCAACAACGGAGCAGAGCCAAGCATCCGAACGGCAGTTTTATGCTATACTTCCCAAATAGTCAGTGAAATGCTGTGAAAATGTGGGAGCTGAAGCTTGTAGCTCGGTTAGGAATACGTACTTAATCATTGCTAACAATAAGAATAGCCTTTCTTCTGGGTTGATAGTTGTCCCTGTTTTTGGGGTGACTTTCCACAACATCACCTCCAGTAGGACTATAAGTGGAACTGCCGGACGTGTGTCTTCCGCCTCGAACGTGGCCAATGGCGTTCCAAGGATCTTTCGCGGAGCTCTGGGCAAACCAGGAGTCTATGGGCCTTGAGCCTTGACTCATTGAATCATCTGCGACAGCTTTTGTTTCGATTCTATCGTAATTGAAGATTAGGACTTGTGTTTCGTGTTTGGGGGCTCTGTTTATCCACCGTGGCAATCATGGAAAACGTACTCTCTTGGAACTTTGATCCAAGAATTTGGGGCAAGGATCTTATCTGCAGAGTGAGAAGATATGTTCAGTGCTACTGAATTCGGTGACTGGAACTTAAAGAGAAATGTGAAGGAAATGGACGAAGTGTTCTCGAAACTAAAATGGTAGGCGATGGATGTTCAACTGCTGATCATAAGTGATTTGTTCCAGGGTTAGCACCTATTTATGTTCCTAGCTGTTCAGGAGAATATGCAAATACGGCATAGGATTGCGAAGGGTTCAAGATTTGTGTGTGAGGTCTGAGATGGGGCCAATTCTCTGTGGCGTAGCCGACTGGGGCCAAATTGGCCACACTGAAATTCTGGCCCCAAACTCCAGAATCTGTAAGTGAAAGGCAATTATGACAATGAGCTCAGGCACTTTATTTCCGGTTTTGGGGCCAATTATTTCCCTACGATACGGCGCATTATCTTAGGATAAACTTTTAAAATTGGCCCCACCGCAGATTTCTGTGTCAAGCTTGATATCAATCTGAAAAGTGTAGCGCGATCATGCACCCTAACCTCGCCTCATGAGACCACTTCCATTTTGAAAATTGACCAACTACTCGGTGAGGAAATTTCGTACTCAAGTTCTGATGCCCCAGTAATAGTAAATGGATCGCATTGCGAAACTACCCATAGCAAAAGGAAAACACCTGCGCTGATGCACAATGTCGCGATGCACAAATATAACATATTAATTTTACTTCTCCCCGTATCCTTTATTGATACTAGGCATGACTTCACTATATGGATGGGGTTCTCTGCTCTTGTGCAGCAGATGCCGGTATTGAAATCGACCAGGTACCAGGTCCGGAGATATTCAAGGGATTGGGATTGTCCGCGACCTTTCCTAGGCGTATTCTAGCTTATGAAATCTGTAAATTTGACACCTTGCTTATATGCATGGGCCCTTGGGATTAGGGTGTGGTCTTATGATGGGAGACAAGGAAAATTTCGGCATGAGGAGCGGACTATTCGAGGTGCAAAAGGTGATAAAAACTCCGAGGAACACCTACACGAAGCTCGCATACAGCAGCAAGAACCTGGAAGCATGTTTCAATGGCCAGGGTGGAGCGTTTTAGGGCTTGGAATTGCGAATTGAGAGCTCATTGGAAGCAGAAACCTGAGAAGCGGAACGCCATGGAGACGAATTGCTATCTGACGACTAACATGATGTCGGAATAACAGAGAAGGGAGCGGTACAAAGCGTGCGAATTGATGATGCACGGCAGCATCATCATCTGACTTGTCCACCTGGATGTCATAATTGAAAAACAAAACAGTACGTAATGGTACAAGGAATAGGAACAAATCCACTGGGCGGCCATGTCAGATCTCTCTATGGCGCACGGGCTGCATTTTGGGGAGGCGCAAGGTCAGGTTTAGCTGGAGGTGCATCCGCATCAGCGTTGCCTCGCCACGTCACAATATCGATTACGAGCTGCATCGACGCAGGCTGGCAACTCTGCACATTGTGATTCTGGCCCCAATTGATTTGCTTGTATGATTCGTCCAGGAGGCAAGCATTTGACTAGCTCAGTTGCCTGGCACGCCTTATCGGGGTCTTTGACCTTCTGGTTGGCTGATGATACGGCAATGCGACATTCATTCCTCCTCGAGATGTACCTAGAGAGGATTCATCAACACAAAAGCCGGATGACGCATGCTTATTCGTCACCTTGTGGCATAAGGTACATATTATCAGGTCATTTCTCTCCATAACAGCCTACGAAGTTACTTCACTCGGTGTAGGTAGCACGGTCTGGGGCCAGTTTTTTCTTGGGGCCAATTTGAGGGTTGCAGATCGGATTTGGGGCCACTTTCCTCGGGGCTTTCAACGAGGCCAATTTTCTGTGGTTGAAACCGAGAGCAAAGGCCGTAAGGCAAAAGGCAACTTATTAACCGACTCAGGACTGTGCCTTTCTCCAACACACCGCCGGTGTTAAAAAGAAATCACATCTCACCCTCAGACCCAAGAATGCCGCATCTTTGTCATTCTTGCTAAACATTTTCCCACTCAATCACCAATATACCAATCACACCAGTCGCACCAGTCAGCATCACATCATTCAGTCTAGCGATTCAATTTTCCCGCTCGACAACCTCACGTTTCACAACTCTCTCCTGTAAAAATTCTTCCTGACTAGCGGCTGTTAGCACTAGTGTGGAAATTTTTGCAGGCCCACCAAAATTTGGCTGCTGTCGCGGTGGGTGCCCTTTGGGTACTAACACCGCAATAAAGGAAGGATTGAGAGAGTTGACTTCCTTTACGCAGCAGCCACGGCCGCAGCCCAAGGGCTCCGGCCATGATCGAAGCCTATTGCCCTGACCGCCTGGGCAGCTATGATAGCAGCAGGGAAGTAGCACGGCCTGGGGGGGCCAACCGACACCGCTACGGCTCTTATACCTATTGTAATGCTGGCTAGACCGCAGCAGAGGGTATAGCTATCATAGCCAACAGCAATCACGGTACCAGCTTCAATCTAGGTGGGCTAAGGCTTCGGCCACAGCCTTCTGGCTCCGACTACAGACAGCCTTTCGGCTTCGACGTTTGCCCCGACCTCTGCGTCTCGGTACGTAGGCGCATAAGGCCACCGTGTCTTAGCACCTACTTAGGCCTCCGGGTCTGAGCTGCCTTGGCCTCCGGGCCTCGGCACCTAGGTGCGTAAGGCCACCGTGTCTTAGCACTTGCCTCGGTCTTCGGGCCTGGGCTACTATGACCTTCGGGTCTTAGATGCCTCGATCTACGGATCTTGGCTGTGAATCCAGGTCTGCAAGAAGTCACAGAATCGGGCTACTTGTAGGCATCAGGGTTCTGGCTTGATGGCCCTGATCAATGGATGCTGGCTGCAGTGGTTTTCCCCTCTCGCGAGGTTTTCCCATCTGCAGTTATTCCTATCATACGGATCTCGATTTCTGGAGGTCTTGAAACGCCGGCAGGCAGGAATAGGAATGCTGGAGAATTCCAAGC